>AYEL01066674.1:0-16839 GCA_000484575.1 Olivierus martensii | reverse complement strand
GACCTATGATAGAATTCCATTTCGGGAAGCTTATACATTGATTACTATAGAGACTTACTCTATCGGACATGGCCGAAACAGATTCGTTTGGATAATTAGTAATGGTTTAATCCTCTGTGTAAAGTTTGCTTAAGAGTGATTACGACTAATGCCATGAAATTACGTCGGCAAGAGGCAATAGGCAAATTCTTGCAGGCAATGGAAGAGTCTGAGGCACAATCCAGCAACGATAGAACACAAAAACCCGACACGATCATGAAAATGAGTCAAAGGGATTTTGGAAACCTTTATGACTGGTCAAAGGTAGGAAAGGACAAAAAGAAACCATGATTAGCTTTATTATATAAGTACAAACATGTTTTTGCAATGAACAATTTTGATTTGGGATATTGGGATATTGCGATATTGTGCAGCATAAGATAAACACAGGCAACAGTCTGCCTATTTATCAGCCGCCATATCGTATACCATACACACAATGGGAAAAGATGAATGAGATAGTAGATGAGATGTTGGAACATGGAGTAATAGAATATTCAAGCTCATTGTGGTCAGCACTGGCTTTGTTAGTTAAAAAGAAAGATGGTACTTATTGCTTCATATAATAGACTACAGAAAACTAATTGTGCTTGCGCACAAGATCCTTTCCGATTCCGCTAGTGTCAGAAAACCTCAGCTTGATTGATAAAGCAAAATACTTTAGTACAATGAACACACTATCTGGATTTTAGCAATTACCATTAGCCAAAGAATCGAGGAAAAAAGCGCGTTTTCTACTCCAGATGGCCATTTCCAGTTTAAGAGAATGTCCATGAAGCTTAAAAATGCCCCTGCTACCTGGCAAAGGGCCATTAGCCACATATTACAGGGCCTGCAAAATAAAATTTGTCTAAACTACTTAGACGATATTTTAGTGTTTAGTAAAGATCTTGAAAGCCATTTAGAAAGGTTTGAGATGATGCTAAAATGTTTAGAACAAGCGGGAATTAAATTAAAGCCAAAAAAATGCCATTTTTTACAGAGACAAATTAAATTTCTAGGTCATGAGGTTTCAGAGGAAGGCATCAGACCAGATGCTTCCAAAATAGAGAGCATAACAAATTTTCTGAGGCCAAAAAACAATACCGAAGTGCGTTCATTTTTGGGATTAATAGGTACTATAGGTAACACGTTGATTCATGTGCCAAATTAGTGAAACCACTCACGTCCTTATTGAAGAATGATGTAAAATTCAATTGGGATGATTTGTGTGAGGAAGCTTGCAAAGTCGCTGGTTAGAACGAATGTCAATGTTACTAATTATTACTAAGCCTAATGTTTAACGATGCTGCAAATAACAGAGTTCAGCCTGAGCTCAGATCTTAACTAAACATTAACTTAAATATAAATAACCCACAATCTAAACACAATGTAACGTCTAACTGACGAAACAAAACCGGAAATCGAAACTTACAACTAAAAGTACCGATTAGGTGTTAGAACTAGAACGAACAAAACGATGTTAGAAACTTGTGCTAATAATTGGAATAAATTCTCAAACAAGTTAGATAACAAAAAATATGAAATTTATTAGACTCAGAACAATTGCAAAAGTGTTAATAAATGCTTTATTGGAACTATAATAAAGCAACAATCAAATAATCAACCAAACTTGTTTAACCCAATTCAAATATCAACAATCAATTATTCACAAAAGAAAAGAATCTTAAATACTACTTAAATCTACTACCTCCACCATCTATACAAACTTCAAACAATAGTCGATCTTTATAAGAACTCAAATGTCACTTCTCAACTTCATGTTCGATACAACACCTCTTCTAAGTCGTCGATTGCGGAAGGAAATTATATTTTGGATTAAATTTTAAATAAAAAGTGAAAAAAGTAATCTTGTTTTGTGAGGAGTTGAGTTTAGAAAAAAGAAGAAAATGAAAAAGTTTTTGTCTTACCGTGAGGCATGGTGAAGTTTGCCGATCACCATCTTGTTTGGTAACGTCATTAACTATTGGGAATGTCATGATTTTGTTTAAAGTTAATTAATCCTATTAGTATTCAAGAAAAATTGATGTTGTGTTTTATATCGATTAAAAAAGAATCTTTATTTAACCTGATTTTGTTACAGTTTCAAATATAATGTGAACTTATCTAAACAAGTTTGAACTTAAAATCAGTGGTTGGATTAAGATGACGGAGCAGTCCTCTGGTGTTGAGCTGTGTCGGCATCTCTCTTCAGTGTTGGTGCGTTGTCCTGTTTTACGTCGAGCTGTGGTGTTAACGTTGTCCGTTGTCCGTTGGTGTTGGAGTTTTATCCTGTCCTGGAGTGCACGTTGTTGGATTGTTTGTGCTTGAACGTGACAGGAAGGAAGGGGGGAGGAGAGAGAGAGAGAGCGAACTAGAGGACGTGTGGATTTTACGTGTTTACTAAATTTTGCTGTAACAAAGAAAATAAAGGTGTTTATAAATTTTAGTAGTAAATTAAAGTTTGAAGTTTGTTTTTATTATCAAGATGGAGTTCTTTACTAATTATTTACCTCGACTCACTGAATGGCAATTGAAGGTGAATATAATTATTTTGGTCGATCGTATAGAAACCACCAGCCTGGGGACGGGGTACGATTTTAAGTACTATACGTATGTGCAATTTCAGTCAAATCGGGGAGGGGAACGTCTGACCGTCTCCTTGTTAGTCCCGTGCTGCTTCATTTACATACTTATACATAACAAGTTTAAAGTTATTAGCTTACAAAGTAGTCAATTCATGTCATCCTCTTTACACATATACGAACAAAACATCAATACGAGATCATTCTTACATTCTCATATCAGACTTACAGAGTAGTCAATTCATGAATCCTCTTTACAATTTAATTATATACGAACAAAACATCAATATGAGATCAATATACGAACAAAACATCAATACGAGATCATTCTTACATTCTCATATCAGACTTACAGAGTAGTCAATTCATGAATCCTCTTTACAATTTAATTATATAATTTATTAGCTTACAGAGTTATTCATTCATGTTATCCTCTTTACAATTAATTTATATATTAACAAAACATCAATACGAGATCATTCTTACATTCTCATATCGGACCAGTGGTAAAATTACTTAGATTAGATGATGACCTCATTACCTGGGACAGCTCTTCCGGAGGACGGTTCCCGATTCCATATCACATGATTGCAAACGACAAGGAGAAGGTGGAAGTAAGTTAATTTTAAAAAAACTAAAAAATTAATACGTAAGGTGGAAGTAAGTTAACTCGTAAACTAAAGTATAATACGTTAGATATTAAGAAAATAATGATAAATAATAAAGTGCATAATAAAATAAAATAGGATAAGTCAAAGTTAACTTCATCACAAGGTTTCCAGAGACTTAAAGAGATTTTAACTTCCTTTCTGTTGTTGTGATTGCCAGATTTCGAGAAACGTTTTATTCTCAGTACAGACGCCTTAGGGTATGCTATTAGAGCAGTTCTATCCCAGCGTGATGAACATGGAGTGCTGCCTGTAGCCTATGCCAGCCGACAGCTTAAAATGCCTGAAATCAATTACAGTGCTACTGAGAGAGAATGTCTCACGATTGTTTGGGCAGTAAAATATTTTCGACCCTATCTTTATGGTTGCTCTTTTGAAATACATATAGATAGTTGACTGTTGCATTGGTTGTTGAATGTTAGAGATCCAAATTTGAGATTAGCTTGATGGAATCTGCGACTGCAAGAATATAACTAAAATAATTCATAAACCAGGAAAGGCACACACGAATGCCAATGCACTTAGCCGAATTCCAATAGCTGCAATTGAAGAATATAATCCTATTTACAGCATTGAACAAATAGGTGAACAGCAGAAGTCTGATCCAAAACGTAAGGACATTATTCAAAAATTATCTCAACCAAATACATCTAATGAATATGACAACTGTGCCAATTACTTTTTGGATGGTAGTGGTATACTATATAGGCAGAGGCAGTGTCAAGCATGAAGGGAAGTTTGGCATCAATTAGTGAAACCTAGATCAATGGTAGGATACATACTAAATATATTTCATGATGCACCTACTTCAGGACATGTCGGTGCTAAAAAGATGCAGAAGAAGATATAACCACAGTTCTTTTGGTCTGACATGTACAAAGACATTACTAAGTATTGTGAGAGCTGTCAAAATTGTGCGATATGGTATAGGCAGTATACTAAACGCCTATCTAAACGTTCCTTATGTTAACTCAGGTATTCAAATGTACTGCTCTTGATATTGTAGGACCACTATCCATCACGAGATTAAGCAATAAGTATATTCTCGTCTTCATAAATCATTTCAGTCAATATGCAGAGGGCATACCGCTACTGGAAATTTCTGCAAAAACTGTTGCGAAGGTTTTCGTTCTAAATATAGTGTTAAGACATTCAGCACCCAAACAACTACTCACTGATCGCGGCACTAATTTTACATCCAAGATAATGAAGAAGCTATCGAAAGTCTTGGGATCAAGAGACTGTTAACGACAGCATACCATCCTGCATGTAACGGTGTGATAGAACGCCTTAACAAAACACTTATTGACATGCTAGCACACTATATTCAAAAAGACCAAACACAATGGGATGAAATGCTCTCTTACATGGTCTTTGCATATAATACCACAACACACGCCTTAACAAACGAAACCCCATTTTATTTAATATATGGACGAGATCAAACTTACCCATTTGACATAAAATTATGACGTGGAGGAAAATTTCGTGACCGAAATAAGGCTTCGTATGAGAAAAACTCATAGTTTGGCATAACAACATTCACAAGCAGCAGCCGAAAAACGCAAAATCTATCACAATAACAAAACAAAACCACATAGGTTTGCAGTGTGTGATAGAATCTTTGTAAATCAGGTCTATATTCCACAAGGGTTAAAGCAAAAATTCTATCCGAGATATAGTGGACCTTATCAGAGAATCGAAGAGACCAGCCTGGTAAATTTTATTGTAGAAAATATACAAAGAAAAAGATTTTAATACATGCCAATTGGTTAAAACCTGCTATTGATCGAATGGTGTTCAAATGGACAGAGGTTGGTCAAGCACAACCTGATCCCTCTCATGAGAGAGCTCCTGAGCAGGGAATCGATCCATGGGATGAATTAATATTTTCTTCACCGAGGCCAGAGCCCAAGTCAGGTACAATCCCGAGTGAACCATACCCAGGTACAAGCTCTCAGCCTCAGGCTGAGCACCGTTACACTTTATGCAGTCAGGGATCGGTGCTGGAGGTGGAATGGGTTCTCCCTACTTTGGCTCGCATTGTACATATCTTAGAAGTACAGGTAACAGTTTTAAACGACACACTAACCACTGTTAAGGAGAACTGTCAAGGCATCAAGATGTTAGTTCAAGGTCAAGAACACCTAATCGAGACAAGATGTTAGTTCAAAGTCAAGAACACCTAATTGAGGCCTCTATTCGGAGAATAGAGGCCTCAATTAGGTGAAATTATTTTTAGGCCTCTATTCGGAGAATAGAGGCCTAAAAATAATTTAAATGCAACAAATATTATAGGTTTAAGAAAAACAGATAAGTAAAATAGCTAGCTTAAGCGACATAAGTAGATATAGATATAAAGAGATTAGAAAACCAATTTGATATAATTTATTTACAGATACCTGCGAACACTGACAATGGAAATCAGAAGTGGTATATTTACGATAATAATTTTAACAACATTCACTTTGGCCAATAAGACAGATAACTCCACTTTAAATAAAAAAGTTGTCTTCGTGAATCAGGGAAATTTTCTTCTTACAAGTCATTAGACTCTCATCGTTGATATTACGTTCAAGGAGTTTGATCTACAATTACTATGATTAGGAGAGCATCTTCAAAGCCTAAGGCAGTTAATAAGGGAAGCTCAAAGAAAAGGCAGCAGAAATACAGCAATGATAGGATTGCTGTCAAACTACACTGCTATGGAAGCAAAGAATTTAGATTGAATTTTAAAAGAGCAGGACACAGAATATCAGGATCTAAAATCATTAGTAACATTAAATACAAATAAAAAGAAAAAGCGGGCACTTATCAATTTGGGTGGAGATTTATTGAAATTTTTATTTGGAACCACTACTTCTAGTGAGGTCAAAGATCTCAACAGGTGGTTGACACAAGTAAAAACCAATCAAGAAAGTATTGTACATATCTTAGAAGTGCAAGTAACAGTTTTAAATGACACACTAACCACTGTTAAGGAGAACCGTCAACACATCAAGATGTTAGTTCAAGGTCAAGAACACCTAATCGAGACAATGCATACTTATAGTTACTCGTTTTTCTTCGAAACTGCACTCCGATACATGGAAGGTGCAATCGCTGAATTTAGATCACAGATAACAAATTTACGAACATCAATGGAGATATTAGAACAGGGAAGCCTGAGCGTATATTTTGTATCAAGACGAACACTTTTAGCTGCTTTAATAGACATAAACAATCATTTACCAGTTGATATCTCATTAGTAGAGCCAGTACAACAAGATAATTTGTTTAAATATTATCAATTAATTACTGTAACGGCAGTTGCACTACCAAATACACTTAGATTATTTATAGATATACCTTTGATCAGGCCTGTCAAACTCATTTTAATTTAAGGGCCATTTAATGAACCTTATGATGGCCACGGCCATATCACATTTAAAATTTTTTTAAATTACATTTTAGAGTAAGGATTCGAAATATAGATAGGATAATTAAAAACATTATGTAATCAAATGAACATATTACAAAAATATATAATTACTATATAATTGCATTTAATTATACGTGCTTTTTAAATTTAATTCCTCGCTATCAATCTTTAATTTTTTATTAAATGTTAAAAGTCACATTTTCTGTACAAAAACAAAATCTTTCGTTAAAATTTTATAAATTCAAATATTCATTACTACTTAAATTTTTTAAATAAGTTAATAATACAACAAATAAATCTAGCAAGCCTGTTAGTGCGTTCTTTATACACGTCCTTCAAAGAGGAATTGTTTAGAACTTGATTATTGTATTTATCTTTCCAAAAAAAAATACGGGTTCGTATTTATGGTTTTTGTTTTTCTGATAAGAAATTTTGCACAAAATGATGTAGTTTTTGCAGGAAATACTTTTTTTGTACCACCGATCTGAAAGATCATTGTCACCAGTCTTATATGTCCGATAAGGCTAATAAAAAAAAAACTCTCGCAATTACATTTTATTAAAATCAAATAGGTGTATAATAGTATGTAACAGGAGTGGCTAAGCTTCATGTCATTAAGAGCCATATAAGAGAATCTCAAATGCATGAGAGGCGCAATCAGTTTCTTTTTTGGTCAATGAGAGCCACATCAGTTTTTTGGTTAATCTTAACAATGGTTTCAAAATTACCTTGCATTTATTTCATTTAAATCATATTACATTTTACAATAAGCAAATAAATTACAAATATATTATTTTTAAAAATTAGGTAGGTATTTACTCCATATCAACTATTGACTTTCATGTTGTGAAGCCACATTGATAGAACCAAAGTGCCGCAGTTTGGCCACCTCTGGTATATAACATAGCTATAAAGCGAGAGTTACTTCCTATTATCTCATAACATATTGTTTTCATTTTAAGAGCATTGGGGGGGCTACAAAAATCACATCAAGGGCCGCCAGTTTGACACCCCTGTTGTTGATAAATCCAGATCAGTTCTTTGACCTGTTTGAGGTTATACTCTTTCCTATATATTATCCAGAAATTAACATCTTTGCATATTATCAGACGGATTATTCTTTTATAGCTCTATCAAAAAACTGTCAATTGTAATTTTACTTAACACTTATGAGGTGTTGAAATGCCGCATGGGAACAATATCCATTTGTTCTCCAGAGACAGCTATCTGGCAGAGTCCGTATCAGAACTGTGAATATGCTTTATTTATGGGCTTAGATGCAACAGTCGCACAGCTCTGTGATAAGTGATTACTCACTACACATCCACCTGTGTTTCGGAGACTGGATCAAGTCGGGACATGGATTTACTCATTTACTCCACTGCTAAATCATTAAGCCTAGTAGTTGAATGTCCCCGGTTAAAAAAATCAATTACACAATCTCATATCATTAAACTAGCAGGCACAAACATTCTGAATCTATCGAATTCGTGCACAGGTCACTTACCCAGTATTAAGTTGACTGCGCACTTTCAACAAAGGTCCACGTTAAAATTATCAACAAAAACACACCTCGTCTTCCCAATAGTTAAAGACATTCTGAACAAATCGGAAATCGATTTGGTTCGAGTTTTCAATAATTACACATCAAGAAATGCTGATGCGGAGACATCCCTGATAGATGTGGCATTGGATAACGCAGGCAATACATTACTGAATATCCAGTCAAAGGTTAAGAAGCTTAACGAATCATTAGCAAAAGAACAAGTAGGAAAACAGCAAGATTATTTCCGAGAAATAACTTCAGAGACCTCCAGCTTACTCGTCATAGCGATGATTATTATTATTATTATTATTATTATTATTATTATTATACTGATTAGGAAATGCTTGCAATGCCTATGTGTGAATCACGGCCATATGGTTACCAACACGCATAGAGCAACAAAAAGTGACAAAGCTAACACATCTCCAGAGGATGGTGTCCAACCGGAAACACTGGAGTTAACCCAGTTACCAACAACTCAAAGAATTACTACAGAAAGGGATGATAGTGAACATAAATTATACCCAAAGCTACACATCACTGGGGAGGCTCCATTGTGAATTTAGTGAGTGGTCCTTAGTGTTTATTAGTTTTCCTTTTTTTTCCCTTCTCTTCTTTTGTTCCTTTTTTTTTCTCTTCTTTTTCCATCCCTCCATTATTTAGTTCGGATTTGCATGCCCGAAACAAGAATTTTTTTCTGTCCTCATGGGTGCATTTGTTTTTTTTTATTTTCAGTCATATTAATGGCCACAGCGGGAGAATTTGACTCAGATGAGACAACAATGATCGATGACGCATTAATATCAACAAAATACGAATGCCCCATGTGTTATAACCTGGGGGACCACCCATCAGAACCTGTATGGGAGGTCATCTCATATGTCTCATATGTATAACTAAAATAAACAACAGATGCCCAACATGCAGAGGTCCCATAGGGAACCACAGAAATTTAATGCTAGACTATTTCGTCCACCTTATTGTATATCCATGCGTTAATACTTTTAGTGGATGTACAGTTAAACATAAACTGATGGAAATTGTAAACCATGAAAAGGCTTGTCCCTTCTGACCGTGTTCTTGCCCCTTCGCCAACTTCAAATGCAAATGGGAGGGAGAGCCCGAGCAGATTTTAGGACACTTAAAATCGAATCATCCTGAGATATGGTTCTCACACACCAAGCAAATTCATATAGTTTTAATACATTCTGATTTAGCAACACCACAAACTTGGATGTTTGTGCTATACCATTCTAAATTTTTCTTCTTTATCACTATAATAAAACAATAGGAATGCACACAACATCAGTTAGAAGTCTGTACCCAATTGCTGGGTCAAGAGGAGCATTGCCATCAATTCAAATTTGCCATTTCCACGAAATCTATACATAACTATTTCTTCCGAGAGGTGCTTATGGCAGGGATCCAGTCCACAGTGCAGCAAGTTAAAGACGAGAGAATGGGAGTGATGGGATTCTTAAAAATTAAAGAAAATAAACCACCTAAAATAGAGTCAGACGGCAAAGATAACAATGAATGACTGACTAAGAATTTGTTGACACAATAGATAAATTTTATACACAAAAAAAATATAATAAAACAATAGTTTCTAATACTGCTCGTTGACATGTTCTGCATATATATACAATATTGATGTTACTTCCCCCTCTCTTTTGCTTTATACAGGACATCCTTTGTCCATGTCATCATGGCCGAAGATGACATGGTTGAAGGATGTCATCATGACGGGATGCCAATGGGAGCATCGTCCCACCCGTCATATTGGTATGATGCTCCCGTTGGCATCCTGTCATGGAATCAGACCCTGTCAATCACCTCCACCCAAGAACAAAACAGACCCACCTAACTATAAATCTGATAGCAGATATATCTACACTTTCCAGAGCATTAGTGTGTTCAAAAAAGAGACATAAAGAGCTGTCTGGTGTCATACGAATATCTATTCTAATTCCAGTAAGAATGACTTGTCCACATACAATGCGACCATGTATAGGATACCACAGACTGCATGATATTTTACCCATTTCCGAAGGACCAGAACTACCTTCTCTTCAGATAGACCAACTGGCATCCCGTGCAGAGGGTATTGTGTCCCCCTCGGTAGGCTGGATAGGTGGTATCCATTTGTCACACCCTTTCCAATGATTAAATTTATGATCGAGGAAACAACAAATGGCCCCGGCAAGTCGATTGGACGGCAGAGTTGACCCAGCGGTGGCTACGTTGTCTTCAATGCACGACACAGAGTTCAATAAACACAAAAAAGGAAACACAAACGATTTTTTTGCTATTTGAATAAGTTTTGTTATATACAACGAATGAAGGAGAGAATGACATAATCCTTTATAAAATTTACTAATTGCTCATAATTATTTGTTAACTGTTATATATTTGAATGCTTATAGATTAGAACTAACCTATTAGATTGATTCCATTATCATCCATGTAATCAATGTAAATTCTCTGTAAATACATACATTTTAATATTTTTATATTTTTCAATAATAAAATTTATATTTACCTCTTATTATGTGTATTGTGTGATTATTATTATATATCACTAATAACACATGGTAACGTGTTGAACACGAATCTTTTAAACTTGTGTCTAGAATTGGAGAGACTTTATATTAATAAGAGAGAGAGAGATGACTGGTAATATGTATTTTAGTTTTATTCTCTTTATGTAAATTTTGGTTTTTAAGAGATATTTATAGAAACATGTTATGAACAGAGTATAAATGGAGTGCAAGCTCAGCTAAAAGATGTAAAATGAATCTATCTTAATAACGATAGATCATTTTGGAAAGTGGGGAGTATTGTGGGGGATCAGAATGGGAGATCGTAGATGATTAGTAGGTCTTTACCCTTCCGATTTTCCCTTGGTCATAATTAAGATAAGCAGGGGAAATAGGAGAGATAGGAATGAATTTTAACGAGGGAGAAAGACGCTTTTTAAATAAACATATGGAACAAATGGCAACATAGTGCGTCGTATTTCGATCACCGTCTGGACTTTCGTCCTCAATTACAATAAATCGCAGGGGGATACATGAAGGTGTCCATTGAATAGTTGATACCTAGCTCGGAAAAGATTCCAAGAAGTAAACATCTTGGCCAGCCCTCTCCCAGGAAAGGTGAAAGAAAAGATCACGGATATTTAAGAGCCCATGCCACTCTCAATCGGGGCTTGCTCACTTGTTCGATTGCACTTATTCCGTTACCTTGCTATTCTAGTACGTTTGCTCTTCTAAGTCCTCTGTTCGCCACCTATCTATCTGCTGATCCTCAGATTACTCTGAGGAAGATGCCGAGAACTATCTACAGCTTTTGCGAGTTTGTCGCCAAATGCGCTCAAGTCTTCGAACCCCATCGTTGAGTGGAGAGAAGACTGTGCTGAATGCCTGACATCACCTGTTGGATCGTCAGAATTTCTTCCAATACTTCCAATTGTGAAAAGGACTAAAGACTGTTTTATTTCTTTCGGATTAAAGACTCTTTGTAGCTATCTTGTTTGTTCAACCAACCAGAGTGAAAACATTTTCGACTCAAGTGATAATTACAGGCATCTCTCTCAATGTCACGTGGGTTTACAATCAACAATTGTACAAGTCCCTCTAAATAAAAGAAGCAGTTGAAATTTACTTCAACATAGTCTTGTCTCTGTTGTTTGAATCCTCTCGTTACCTATTCTTACCTATAGTGCACCGTTTACCGCTCAAGGCCGAACACCTGTCTTTTTGTCACTGGTCCTGTGAGAGCACCTTTACAAATTTCTAATAATAATCATAGATCTCAATTTTAAATTATTCCTAAACAAATTATTATAACTTACTGTAAAAATTTTTCATGTTGAGGACTGTAAATTTCACTTTATAAATGTTAGTGCCAAGGAGAATGTAATATTTTCAGTTCTGTTTAAAACAGTCGATGTTAATATTATGATGAACACTTGAATGCACTGCCGCTTAATAATTATATATTGAAAACCTACACAAAAAAATTTAACCTTTAACGCTCCTCTTAAAAAAAAATAAACATTCCCTAGGGGTCCGAAGGGTTATGAAATATGATACTTGATATTCGATATTTTGCCGTAACTTTTTTACTTTTTAATTTTTTGGCACGAAAAAATTATATTTTGTTGTCCATATACTCTGTCCTGATATCGTTTTTTAATTTTAGTTATAGGACCAAAAGAAAAAAAGAAAAAAAATACGAAAGAATTAGGCCTAATTTGCATATGTAAACAAAACATAATTTTTTCAAATTATTCATAATTTCTGCATCGGATAAAAAAAATGTTGATATATTTACATTTCTGGTGATATTCCACATCTAATAATACCAAATACTTCATAATTCTAAAAAATTTTTCCGCTAAACGAAAACAATTTATGTGTGAAAAATGATCCGGCAGATTGTAATTTAATACGCGTCCTGACCTCGTATAAACAAACAATCGTATTATCCCTCTCGCGGATGAAATACGGTATTCCACTACACAAATGTTTAAAATAATTGTTTATTAGCCATTTTTGTTCCTATTTTCTTAAAATAATGCCGGATTAATACTTTTTATTTTATAAGAAGTATTAGTACATATGAGAAGGTCGACTTTGTTGAAAATTTTGTTATTTTAATAAATATTGCTGTAATTTGTATACGTAGCTATCATCCTGCCATCTGTATGCCAGATTTAGCACTGATTTTTGATAAATTATCGTTTTTTATAGTTTTTTACTCAAGATTAGTCTCAGAGCCTTTTAAAAATGGCGGATGATGAATTATTTCTCTGTATTTCGTCATTCTAAGTCATTAATTTTTCAAAAAATAGTTAAAATATAATAATAATAGCATTTTCAAACAAAGGGGACGTCTTTTCACCGATCACCCCTTCTTCAAAAATGTATACAGTCCGATGGCCTTGAGGTCAACAATTGACCTTGGATGGACGTTGTTTGACAGTAAATATGCACCCCTGGTGTACTAGTTACTTGTTTCGACTGCAGATAACACAAAAATAATTGTATTGTTTAAATTTTTGTGTTACATTTAAAATATAACTAATATAAACAAACAATCAGCTGATTTCGAAAAACCGTTAGATATTTCCCGCCAGAATCTAGGACGCCGACTTCCGCGTCGATCGTCAAGTGTGGTATAGGTCGCTTTGTTTCGCTGATAAGTTAAAATTTATAAATTTTTAAATAAAACTAATTTATCGAATTTTATGTGTGAGAAAGCGCTAAAATCGTATTATTTATAAGGGGCCAAACTTTCCCAAATTTTAATTTACTGGATAAAGATATCTGTAAAAAAAAAGTAAGGATAAAATCTGAAGGATATGTGGAACATGATAGAGCAAGTCGGACAAATTCGGACAATCAATTCTTGAATTTTTGGGGGTCGAAAGATCACAATTATATTAATTAATTCGGATTGGGTTCGAATTAAAGGGTTAATTAAAAATTTATTAAAATATCGACGGAAAATCAAATTTTTGAATAATACGATAGAAATATGGAAAATATGATAGAATTTGAGATTTTAACCATTTTTTCTCGATTTACGCAAAAATTACGAAGTTTTTGGGTCTTAAACTTTGTCTAGCATAGCTAGGCGTTGGAGCGTTAGACGGAGCAGGCGTGTCTAGCATAGCTAGGCGTTGGAGCGCTAAAGGTTAAAATTTCTTTCTAAAATTGTTTTGTAAAATCGTAAAAGATGTGAACATGTCAAGACATAATTTTATTTTTATAGGACATACTGTATAAACTTAATCATATTTTGAATAATATTAAGAAAAAATTAATTTATTTAAAGAAGAGGGTATTAAAAATGGTATTACTGAAAGAAAATGGAGAAATTTATTAGTAAACCAATAAAGTTCTGTCCAATTTTCACACGATCAAATTGGATGCACTCTCCATAGTGTTCCTTCAGAGATGAGATAGATAAAAGGAAACTAGCAGATTAGTGAATGTTTCCTCTTGTAGTCATCTGGTAGTGGTCACCACAGTTAAACGGGGATGTCAGCGAGAGCATGTCAAACATAGGAACCTAAACATGTTTATTTGGACCTGTATGCTGTATGAGTTTAAACTGGAAATGAAAACTTGCCACACGAAGAAAAATATGACAGGCATTTGGTACGGATGTGGTAAATGACCGGATAGTATAATGGCAGTTTAAGAAATTTAAGGACAGTGATGAATCCCTCCAGAACACATTATGTACATGACGTCCACAAGCTGTAGTCAAATAAGCATCCAAGGCAGCTATTGAGGCTGATAGTGGCCAAACGTGAAACATTGGGAGAACCATTCAACTGCAGTACTAAACCATTCTATAACACCTCCATCACTTTGGGAAACAATATCAAGTGAATATAGATCCCATGAGTTGACTGTATCTCAGAAAGCAGTACGTGCAAATACCTGTTTTTTCTACTGTCTCATCAAAGGAAGGATTCGTTTCTGGACAGAATGCTGACCTGCGATGAGAAGTGGGTTCTTTTCGATATTCCATTGCACCATCGTCGATAGTTGGCACCGTATGAACCTCCTCCCAAACAACCACAACTACTACTGCATCAACAGAATGTTATGCTTGGTGTTTGGTGAATTGTTCGGGTGATCGTGCATTGCAAACAATCAATCAATGCCAGACAATCAATGCAACTGTGCACACACAGAAATTGGAACGTGTGCATGAAAAACTGAAAACTGTGGAGCCAGCGCTTGTGAATCGCAAAGATATCATTCTGGTAGAGGACAAAGTGAAACCAAATGTTGCTAAGATTGCCCTTAACATCATTATCTGACTTGGTTGGGAAACACTAATACATCCCTCATATTCCCCGGACATTGCACCTTTGTATTACCATTTGTTTTATTCATTAGACAACTATCTACGAGGATGACTGTTTCAAATCCTCAATGAAGTGATACACACACTAAATGATTTCTTTGGTTCATATTCTGCTGAGTTCTACCAAAGTGGGATCCATAGTCTGCTCAAGCATTGAAGAGAGATCATAGTTGCTAATGGGAACTGTTTCTGTTTTCCAAGTATATCTTACTTCATATTTTCATGTTTCTCTCTGTAGTGTAAAAATCCGACAGAATTTTATTAGTTGCCTGATACAAAAATATTAGAACTGGCAATATCATAAATTAAATATCATAGATCAAATTTTGCCTTTCTGAATGGTTCTTTATTCTTAAATATCTCTGAAAATATCGTTCATAGGAAAATAATTCTACAATGAAAATTGCACAAAATAATGGCGGAATCAGATTCCATTAGAAAAATAATACACTTCCATTTGAGGAAACAAAGTTGAAGCATGCGCTGTGCAAGAGGATACGCAGAAAAAATTTTAATGAGGGATTGTAATTTGGAAGGAAAATGCAACAAGATATGTGTTTTACAGTTTTCACATATACACAATAATTTTTGAGAAAAATGCCTGGTCCATAGAAATGTGGACACACTGTATATTGCTCTGCCATTTGTAGGGTATTGTTATAGATTGGTATTGCATATACTCCTGATTTTCTCATGTTGTTCACTTTTTTTTGTCATTCCTTAAAGTTGGAGAGATGATATTTTTTTCTTATAGACATGTCTGCATGGTTTGTCTTTAGTAGTTTTCTTTATAATCTTGTCTGTTGTAGGATCATATACTATAGGTATGACTGCCATTCCTGTCTGGGTTGACTGTTTTCATGTGGTGGTGGTGTTATTAGATTAGTATTGGCCGTTGATTTAGTAATGCTCTTATATAAGGCTTTAGTAGTTTTATATTTGTATTCATACTTCTGACCTTGTGTAATTATGTGAAAGATCAACTTCAAGCACTATTAAGCAGTCCAAAATTACTTTGTAAAAAACTTTTATTTTGAGAAACATTTTCGACATTTTTGATAATGCCGAAAACATTTCTCAAAATAAAAGTTTTTTACAAAGTAATTTTGGACTGCTTAATAGTGCTTGAAATTGATCTTTCACATTGTTAGACACCTAAAAGAGCAGTATTCTTTAAGATCTTGTGTAATTACGTAGCAGTATTTGCTGTCTTCATCTTTTTCCTTCATGCAATGTGCATGTGAAGTCTACATACAATGTGTTTGTAGTGGACTACACACACATTGGGTAATGTGGGGCCACTTTACCCAAATTTAATTTAATTAATTAATTAAGTTGATAGATGTTGGCATCATAATCTAAATTAAAAAAAATAAATAATTACAAATGAACCTAATTATCTTGCCAAATTTATCCCTTGATAAGCTTAATGGAATTTTTAATGATTTGATATAATTTAAATTAATTTAGTGCCATCTCGTAATTAGAATATTTATTAATTATTAAATCAATGAGTGACGCTATCTATTAATTAATAATTAAACTAGAAATTTTAGAACCAGGGATCTTTGGATGGTAGCCCGAAGGCCCCCAGTTCAATCCTGGGCTGAGACTGATTTTTTCTTCAGATAAATTAGTTAAAAAAATTCTACAAATTAATAATGAACAAGCCAAACTTCCCCTGGCGGGTAAAGTTTTAAGTTATATTTT
>AYEL01066669.1:0-10359 GCA_000484575.1 Olivierus martensii | reverse complement strand
ATTGTTCTGTTGTCATACATCTTGTGTGTTGAGTTTTCTAGGATTGTGTCTGGTATGTATTTGTAGTATGGGTTGTAAGTGTGTTAATTAATTTGTATTTGGTTGCAAGCTTTTGGTGTATTATGTTTGCTACTTGATTGTGTTTGTGCAGGTAATCTGTTTGTGCGAGCAGCTTGCAACCAGATGTAATGTGTTGAAATGTTTCGGGTGCTATGTTCCTATAAGTGTCGTTTGTTATGTGCTATCCTTTAGTATGTATTTTCTGTAGATTTTTGTGTTTATTACCTGGTCTTGTATTATTAATGTAAACCTTCGGTTACAGTAAATAGATCCCCACTGACTAACCAGCTGTTTGACGCTTTAGTGTCTATGAAGTGTTTCTGAAGGTTGTGTGGGTGTCTGCCATGGAGTTCCTTTCTACACCAGGATGTTTTCTTTTCTTGTATGTGTGCAGTATTGTCTATTTGGCATGGAGTGTTGTTCTGAAGATTTAGTGGTGTTATGTTTCTATCTGCCAAGACAATAGCTTTGTGTAGTTGTGATGTATGTTGTTTTTTATGGAAGAACTCTCAGATTATAGATTTGTCTGTCCTGTAAATGTGGGATGTCAATAAGGTCAATAGGGCCATTGATATCTATGGCAGATTTCGGGTGATGGTACTGGTATTTTGTAAGTGTTGTTCGTGTTTTTCTTTGGAGTGATTCTAGTTCTGTCTGTGTCCACTGTATCACTCCAAAGGAGTAAGTTAGTATAAGTATGGCGAATGTGTTGATGGCTTTCACTGTGTTTTTTCCATTCAGATGTGTTTTGAGAATGTTATTTAATCTGTTTGTGTGTATATATGACAATGTTTGTTTAGTTTTCTTCTGTTCTGTGAGTCTGGCTTGCTGGAATCCCAAATACTTGTACACCTCACCCTCTTCCATGGATTTGATAGTGTCTCCATTTTCAGCCTCTTTTCTTTAAGACTCCCTTTTCTATGTGGAGTGTTTTGCATTTGTCAAGGCCAAACTCCATGTGTATGTCTTTTGAAACTATGCATAATTTGTTGAGGCATACAGTTTGATGTCGTCTGTGTAAAAGAGATGTTAGTGTGTGTGGTGTGTTGTTTGGTTTTGTCTAATATTGCAACCACAGTTCAATGTGTTCAGTTTGTTGGAGAGTAGATTTAGGGCAAGGCAGAACCAAAGTGGGCTGAGGGAATCACCCTGGAAAATACCACATCTAATGTGTATGGATTCTGTGGCTACGTGATTGTTATTTATGGTGACGTGCAGTGTTGTTCTCCAGTGTTGCATTATGTTTTGTAGGAAGGTGATATATTTGGTATTGATTTTATAGAGTTGCAGTGTCTGTATGAGCCATGAATGTGGTATGCTATTGAATGTCTTTTTGTAATCTATGTAACTGCTTGTAAGTGTCTGCATTGTCTGTGTACTTGTTTTAGTATTGTTGTGTCAATGATCAGTTGCCCTTTTTTCCCCGATGTGGCTTCTACGGCAGCCTTTCTGTTGTTCCTTGAGAATGTTGTTTTCTTTGATGTGTGCGTATATGAGGGTAATCCAGAAAGTAAGTTCCGTTTTCCATTTTCGCTGCGGAATAGCTGCGTTCGTTAGTTCGAGCATGCCCGTTCTGTCTTCTGAGTCATAGGCAAGCGAGGAAACCATTTTCTGATCGCTGACTTATGCGGCATGTGATTGGTGAGAGTTTAAAATGTTTAAAATAATCGAGCATCCCGCCACATGCGAAATATGGTCAGTCATCTGATTTCTCAATGAGAGGAACACCAAAGCTTGTGAAATTCACAGACAAATTTGTGAAGTTTACGGACCCAATGCGATAAGCGATTCCATGGTCAGAAGGTGGGTGTGGCACTTCAATGAAGGACGTGAAAATGTTCATGATAACGAACGTAGTGGGCGGCCGTCTGTGATTGATGCAGATTTGATTGCAGCAGTTAATGCAAAGATTATGGAGAACCGACGTTTCACCATAACGACACTTTCCCTGCAAATTCCTCAGATTTCCAGGTCACTTCTGCAAGAGATTGTGTCCAAAAAACTGAAATTCCGAAAACTGTGTGCTCGGTAGGTTCCTCACAATCTGAGAGAGCAGCAGAGATTGAAACATCAGGCCACTGCTCTAGACTTACAGTACAACGAAGAGGGTGATGCCTTCTTAAGCCGGATCGTCACTGGTGATGAGACCTGGGTATGTCATGTAACCCCGAAATCCAAACTGCAATCGATGGAATGGAGGCACACGTCATCGCCAACAAAGACAAAAGTCAAGCCACTAATCACGTATCGCAAATTGATGTGTACAGTGTTTTGGGAACGACATGGTGTTTTGCTGGTGGATTTCATGGCACGCAGACAAACAGTCAACGCAACACGTTATTACGAGACGCTTAGAAAACTGCGTCGCGCAATACAGAACAAGCGTTGTGGCATGCTTCGGGACGGAATTTTGCTCATTCATGGCAATGCATGACCACACATTGCGCATGACACACAACAATGCCTTATAGAGTTTCAATGGGAAATGTTTGATCACCCTCCCTACAGCCCAGATCTCGCACCAACTGACTTTCATCTTTTCAAGTACCTGAAGTCCTTTCTTGCTGGAAAGCAGTTCCGGGACAACGACAAAGTCAGATCTGTTGTTACCCAATGGTTGCAATCGCAGGCGGCATCGTTCTTTGACGAGGGCATCCAAACACTCGTGCCCCGCTACGATATATGCCCTAAACAATGATGGTACCTATGTCGAAAATTAGTCTGACCATTGTAGTTAATTATTTAATAAAGGTTTGTTCCAAATGATTGTTTCCTTTTTTTGTTTTGCTAAACGGAACTTACATTCTGGATTACCCTCGTATTTTGTTGGTGATACATGAGGTTAAAATTTTGTATAGTGTTGATAAACATGTGATTGGTCTATATTGTGATAGGTTTCCGATGTTTGTGCTCTTTTGTTTCATGAAAGTGATGCCATGTGTGAGAAAGGAAGGTGTGTCTTTTGGTTTGTGAATGAGATGTGTGAGATGTTTTGCTAGTAACTCATGAAGACAGTAGTAACTCATGAAGACAGGTAAAATGTTTGTACCAAAAATTCTGGATGCCATTTACACCAGAGGCTTTCCATTTATGAGTGTATCTAATTGTGTTTGTGAGTTCTTCAGTAGTAATGGTGGTATAGGGCATTTCTTACATCTAATGTGCGTGTCTCCTCTTCTGCGATCCAGCTGGCTCTCTGGTTGTGTGTGACTGGTACTGCCCACAGAGCAGACCAGAAGCTAGTGAGTGATTGCTGTGTTGGTATTTCTCTGTTTTGTGTTTGTTTAGGCTCTTTAATGTTTATGTTTCTGTAGAATGTCTTTTTGTTTTTTGTGAATAGCGTGTGTTGTCTTGTTTACGTGCTAGGCTGGTTTTGTATAGTTTCAGGCATTGTGATTTTGCCGCAAGTCTCTGTTTTAGTGTGTCTATATATTCTTTAATGTGTGTGTGTTAAGTTTTCTGAAAATCTTTCTAATAGATTTCATGAGTCGTGTGGATGTGTTGTTTTTTGTGTATTGGGTGAGTCTACCTAATTCAGTTCTGATTTTGTTTATTTGTTTTTCAAGTCGTTTTTGCCAGGCAGGTTTTGAGTGGTGTTTTGTGTTTGTGCCCATCTTATTTAGAAATGTTTTAAGACCTAGGTGTGTAGTGATAGTATGAGCAGCAGCATAAATAAGTGTGTGTATTTCTATGACAGTTGTTTCTGCATTAATAAGTTTTGGTAGAATGTTTGTTGTTCATACAATGTAGTGTATTGTTCAACTGTTGAGAGTTGTGAACTTTAGGAATGTGTGGATATTATGTGGGTTCTGTACCTGTGAATTTGGTTAATGTTTCCTGGAGTGTGTCAGTGAGTTTATTTATTAGGTCTGCGTCAGTGTTGTTGATGGGCTGTGTGTTGTCATCAATGTATGTTATTTTTGGTGTCTGTTCCACTTCGTGTTCTATTTGTGTGTGTGAATTGGTTTCATGTTGTGATATTTGTCGTGCTACCTGAGTTTTAATGCTTTCTAATGTACTGTGTGGTGTGAGGTTTCTGTGGATGATGGTTCTTCTTTGATCTGATATGCATTGTTCTGTAATTGTGATGTTTGGGTATCTGCTTGTAAATTTGTCATAGAGTTCCCTTCTGTACCCTGTAATGTCAGTTTCTAATTTTGTAATTGTGTAGTATGTACGCATGATGAATTCATTCATGTCAGTTGTCCATTTCATGCATTGGCGTGGTTTTCCAGCCTTGATGTCTCTGGCTGAGTTTCCAGGGAAACACTTTGGCTGATTGGGCTCTGATGTGGTGACACATTTCCTACTAGATATGTGTATTGCTGTAGCCATATGAATTCATTCATGTCAGTTGTCCATTTCATGCATTGGCGTGGTTTTCCAGCCTTGATGTTTCTGGCTGAGTTTCCACGGAAACACTTTGGCTGATTGGGATTTCATGCGTTGGCGTGGTTTTCCAGCCTTGATGTCTCTGGCTGAGTTTCCAGGGAAACGCTTTGGCTGATTGGGCTCTGATGTGGTGACGGATTTCCTACTAGATATGTGTATTGCTGTAGCCATGCTTGGTTGGTGCTGCTTTCGCCACCAGTGGCCATGGGAGACTGTAGTAAGTCCGAATGTGAGCCTCTGCCTAACTCACAGACGCGGATCTTGTTAACCTGGGCGACATCCGAGCCGGTGTGCTTTAGTTTTCTGCTTTGTATCATTGCATACTAGAAAAACACCACCGAGATGGGGATACCTGCTAGCATTTAGTTGAGCATAATAAAATAGCCTTCTAGCCTAGGAACCAGTGGCCAAGGGAGACTGTAGTAAGCTTTCCGAATGTGAGCCTCTGCCTAACTCACAGCCGCGGACCTTATTAACCCGGGCGACAACCGAGCCGGTGTGCTTTAGTTTTCTGCTCTGTATCATTGCATACTAGAAAAACACCACCGAGATGGGGATACCTGGTAGCATTTAGTTGAGCATAATGGAATAGACTTCTAGCCCAGGGTGACCCTACAAGAAATAAAATTTTTGGCTTGGATCGCCTATTCCGCCCACATATAGAGGGATTATTATTATTATTATTATTATTATTATTATTGTGTTATATCAAAACAAATTGTTGTATTATTTCATTTTGAAATATAAAAACTTGAATTTTTAATAAAATAATAATTTTTAAATAATTTTAATTATCAAATACATATTTTCATTATAAATGAAGATAAGTAATTAATACATTGTAATAATTAATAATAAAAATATTTTTATAGCAAATTATTATTATTATTATTGCATTTATTGAAAATTGTGGATCTTTCAGAAAATTAATGAAAGAAATCAGTTTGACAATATTATGCATCAGCATTATAATACAACTACTTTACCATCAGAAAAAATTAAGTTTATAGGAGAATTGTTACAGAAATTTATTTATTTTTATACTGAAGAATATGATTCTCATCGATTGGTAAGTTATTAAAAATAATCTAGTTTTAATAATAAATAAGTGAAAAAGATTTCCAGAATATACAGGAAAATTCTAAGTTATTGTCATGGTTTCTGTGGCCTGTAATTTTCAAATCAGAACAACAATAGAAATAAAATTAAATAGAAATATTAGAATATAATCATTAACTTTCATTGTGAAATATTTTAAGAAGTTTTGAAATTTATATTATAATATTAAACTATGTATATTTTGATTTTGGATATTTGATTTGTACATATTCTCCTAGTTAGCTTCAATTATAGTACATATTCTCCTAGTTAGCTTCAATTATAGTACATATTATAGCTTTAATATAATTATATATATTATTATTATTATTATTTAATTAGAATATAAAATTTTCTGAATATATGAAATATACAGTCATACCTCATCTTACATCATTAATTTGTTCCAAGACTCACAACTTAAGTCAAAAAATGACTTAAATCAAATAGACTCTTTAAAAAACGAGCTAGATCCTCTATAAATAACCCTATACGGTTGCTCATAACATTTTTAAGCTTCTAAATTTTGCATATTTTAATCGTTATTTTATTCATTTTCTTGTGATCGTTGCCCTTTTTATTTGTTTTTAAGTGATTTTATGAGTTTTTAATAAGTTTATTGAGTGATGTACAGTTACATAAACTGAGGTTAATTCTGGGTTTTACAAATAATACACACACATAAATGTGGCATCAATACACTGATGTAAATGCATCACACACAAAATGTCAAGCATACTTGATGTTCAAACTAAAAGTGTATGACGAGACATAAATAAATGATAATATTTAGCTATTGACCAATTACTGTGATGCCATTTGAAATTTCAATACACTGATGTAAATGCATCACACACAAAATGTCAAGCATACTTGATGTTCAAACCAAAAGTGTATGACATGACATAAATAAATGATGATATTTAGCTATTGACCAATTACTGTGATGCCATTTGAAGTTAGCTGATTCAATATGGATAGTGAAACTCCAGAACTGCTTTATTTATCAATGACTTCATTCATAAAATTATTGAATGTCATAGTTTTTGCAATCGCAAAATTCAAAATCTAAAAGAACTAATATGAATGTGTGGCATATCATTTCAGAAAACAACAGTTTCAATAACCAGTTCATACTCTGGTTGGACAAATGGTCAATGTATTCTTGTATGCAGAGTAGAAAGTCGAACAGGCTTGAACTTTGGCATAAAGACTCAGCATTTGTCCATATAGTAGAAATAACATCATCAACATTGATACACCGATGTATTTATATCACATTTTATGCCTGAGAGGCCCCAACCTTTAGTAAACTTTTGTTTTTTCCTATTAACAAAAAAATAATGTAAAGTCGAAAATGACAAAAATTGAAATGGCTTAAGTCAAGATATGACTATATAAATAAAAAGTTTCTCTGATGATGAAAATTAATATGTAACTAAACAAGATAGCTAGATAAATATATTTCATATTTGATAGAAAAATATAATCTTTTGAAATACAATAAACTTCTAGTAATTTGACATCTTCAGGTGAAGATGTTAGATCAGAGTCACATATTTAATAGTTGGAAATCCAATTATTAAATATGTTGGATTTCCAGGTGGTACTATAAATTTTTATTAATTTTTTAATTATTGATTTATGTGATCTTTTCCATTCTGGAATGAAAAGGATCAAAAATAATTGAAAGAAAAAATGATAGTCTATGCAATAATTTAAATGAAACTTTTATTGTTGCACTTCTGTTATTGATAATATAAAAGAATTTTATAATACTGTTGAAACAATATAATTAAAAAACAGTTGTAATTAATTGGAGAAAATTAATTATCAAATTATATTTGAAATTACATTTCTTAATTCTACAATAATTTTTCTATTTCAGAATGTATTACTAATTCTATATTAGCAGATTTAATAATAGAGTAGATAGCATGTGAAAATTCATTTAATTTTTTGTATATTCAGTTGATTTTATTTGTTTTATATTTGGATCAAAATTAATTGTACTATTATTTTGTTTGCTAAAAATATATGAATTCAGTAGAGTCCCTAAAACTTGGCCTAATGTGGACCGAAGGGTGGCCGAGTTTGTGAAAATGCCGGGTTATCGGGAATGGGGTTAAAAAAGAATAAGTACGAGTGTTTTCTCAGAAAATACAGTACTGTACTTATATGTATTGGTTGCTTGAGATACAACAGAGAATAAACTGCCCAAATACCCTTAAAGGAAAAGTACATACTTTATGAAGGCATAGAGCCTTTACTACATGAAAATGAAAATTAATGAATACACACTGTATAGTAATTTACCTGATAAGACAGACCTCAGAAAAATACCTTATAAAGGCATAAAGCTGTCTATAATGAAAATTAACTTGCCAACTTTTAATAACTGGCTACTTTTTTTTAAAGAAATGCATAATGTCCTGTTGTCTTCCGCACTGCCCTCTGCGTTTTGCTGCTTCATCACGAAGACGATGAAGGAACAATAAGTCCATTATCGATGCACCTTGTTGTTCAAAATACTGAAGGGCGGTTTCGACAGCCCTTAGTCCCTCACTATGTGATATTTTAGGGGCCTGTATGGTGGAGTCCTCAACGTACTGAAGGGCGGTTTCGACAGCCTTTAGTCCCTCACTATGTGATATTTTAGGGGCTTGTATGGTGGAGTCCTCAACATCAATGTCTTCATTATTTTCTGGCATTTTTTCAATAACTGTGACAGCAACAATAATTTCTGCATCGGACATAATGTCTTGCTCGGTATCATTCTGGAACCACTGTTTGACGTCGTTTTCATCGACTTTTGCACATCCAGGAACTCTTTTCAGGAGGTCGAGTAAGTTTACATTTTCTGCATCATCATGTTCAACGAACTCATTTCCCTCGTGATCAAGGAGTTTTCGCCAGGAACGAACTAGTGTTAATGACTCTAACTCATTCCAGGCATCCACCACCCATCCAACAACATCCAATAGGTTAATTTTCTTTAAGTTCTGGATAAGACCTTGACCATCATCGTTTGCAGAAAGAAGGGAGGATAACAGCTTGCGCCTATATCTTCTCTTGAGACTAACCAAAACTCCTTGGTCCATTGGCTGGCATAATGGTGTGACATTGGGTGGTAAAAACATTGCTCGTATGTCCCCATTTTTTAACTCTTCAATGTCTGGGTGCGAAGATGCATTGCCCAAAATCAGAATAGCCTTCCTTGGCAGGTTTTTAGATTTTAAAAACTGCTCAACCGATGGAACAAATACTTCATGGAACCATTCTTTGAAAATTGCACAGCTCATCCAGGCATGTGACTGGTTTCGGTACCAAACAGAAAGTTTATCCATTTCAATGTGCTTAAACACACGTGGTTTCTTTGATTTTCCTATGAGACCAAGTTTTAATTTGTGGTCACCTGTTGCATTACTGCATGCTAGGATTGTTACCCTCTCCTTGCTCTTTTTAAAACCTGGGGCTAACTGTTCTTCCTTGAAAGCAAGACTTTTTGTTGGTAACTGTTTATAATTTAACCCTGTTTAGCCTATTCATTATCTACAGGGGGCGAAATGTGCTGGGGGCGAAAAGTGCAGGGGGCGAAATGTCCTGGGGGTGAAACGTTATCGGGGCGAAATGCAGGGGGCGAATTTTCCAGACCCCAACTGAGACATACCCTCCGTGTCCCCAGATAGTTTTTCCCCACAAATACTAAGCTGTCGGACTCCATAGCGTTTCTTCCAGCGATCAAGCCAGCCAGTGCTTGCGACAAATTTAGGATCATTGTCTTTTTTTAATTCTTCATAAAATTTCAAGGCCTTCTCTCGCAAGATTGGTTAGCAAAAATTAAAAAAGTAAAATCTCGCTTAATTTTCAGTTAAATTTTTTGATAATTTAATATGTTTTTATTGGCATCCTTCTCTCTTGTTTGGCGAAACCAAATGTAAAGTGCTTCATTTACCTCATTAAACTCACTTTCCTTCATAATTTTCCTTTCTTTCAATGTTTCTGTACACATTCTCTTAACACACCACGACTCTATTTCTGTCCACTTCTTCTTCCAGTCTCCAATTGTACTTTTGCTGACTCTCAAGTCCTTAGTCATCTGCACTGACTCTTTCTCCCTTATCCAGTCTCTTTAATGCCCCCAACTTTTGCTCCATAGACAAGTTCACTTATTTTCTTTTAACGGAAGATGCCATTGCAGAGTACTGTCCAGCACTCACAAACTTTGAAACGGCTCTGAACAATACAGTACAGTCACTCACATTGAGTTATGCAACGCAGTTAAGAAATCAACTAACCTTGGCAAAGGCTGCAGGTAGACTGAACAGCTGAGTGCTTTCCGGTGCCAGTCACGTGGTGGAGGAGTGGGAGCGTGACGCGAGACAAAGGAATGCGGGAAGAGGGGGACATTTGCACACGGGCAATGACCTTGAATAGGTCTGCACACGGATTTTTCACCCTGCCAGGGTGTGGCCGAGTTATCCGGAGTGCAGAGTTTTTGGGACTCTACTGTATTACAAATGCTTCCTAATTATATATATATATATATATTTAAATTTTGAAATTCTGTTTTATTCTACATATGGGGGAATATTCTGGCCAATTTTAATGTAAAAATATATATATTTTTTTTTTCTAGACATGCATTAGTCAAATAATTCTTCAAAATAGCTCATCAGTTGCAAGTATGCTTTTGAGTGACTCTATTCACTGGAAAACAAGAATACAAAAATTGTTAATGCTAAATCTGAGGTAATCTTGTTTTATATATAAATTAATTCCTTTTAAAAACATGTTAAGAAAGTTTTA
>AYEL01066661.1:0-11728 GCA_000484575.1 Olivierus martensii | reverse complement strand
CAGAAAACTCCAAAATTGAATGATTCTGTTCCAACTTTAAATCAATAATTGCCTGAATAAACAGTTTATTAAAGGAATATATATATACAGTACTATTTTATCGTGTAAAATAGGAGTTTTATGAGAAAAATAAGCCCATAAATCTCTTAAATAATATCTTTTTTATGAGAATTGTCGGCGTCGATGTAATAATTCATATGCATTTTGCATAGGAGTTATCCTTACAAAGGAAGAAAGATTTATGGATGGTGCATGCATGCAATAACTGTTATACAAAATGCATATGAGTATTCTTACAAAGCGAGGAACTTTTATGGTTGATGCATGTAACAATTCCTATGCAAAATGTATATGAGTAGCGTTATAAAGCGAGGAATTTTTGTGGGTGATGCATATAACAACTTCTATACAAAATACATGTGAATATACATATAAAGCGAGGAATTTTTATGGTGAAGCATGTGATAACTCCTATACAAAATGCATATGAGTATTCTTACAAAGCGAAGAACTTTTATGGTTGATGCATGTAACAATTCCTATGCAAAATGTATATGAGTAGCGTTATAAAGCGAGGAATTTTTGTGGGTGATGCATATAACAACTTCTATACAAAATACATGTGAATATCCATATAAAGCGATGAATTTTTATGGTGGTGCATATGATAACTCCTATACAAAATGCATATTAGTTATTACATATTCATTCGTCCATAAATCAAAAATAATATGCAAAATGTAAATTATTATTGGTGATCCACTTAATAATTCCTATACATATGAATTATTGCATGCATCACCCAAAATATAATAAAATTTTAAAATTCCTCGCTTTGTAAGGATTAAACTCAGATATACATTTTTGTTTTGTTTTTTTTTTTTTAATAACGAATTTCTAAAACAATTTTTTTTGTAAGATAAGCAAATTTAATAATAAATATTATTATTTATCAATCCGATTTAGTAAATTATAAAAATAAATTTTTATTAATAATAGAAAAAATTTTCTTAAATTCATAAAAATTAATTTTAAGCAAATCTAAACGAAGTTATTAAAATTCTCATTTGGTCGTCAGTGTTTAAAATGGAATATTTGTTTTGTAATTAACGAGAAGTTATGTTTGTATAAAGCAAAAAATAAAATAAAATAACTAGGAATTTTTATTTATTATTTTACGTAATTAAGAAATGCAATTTTTGTAAATCTTATTTTTAAACTCTAATTTGATTATTTAAAAATATTTTTATGCGGTACTGTTTACCAGTTAAAAAACGAATAATCTTTAAATTTATAAAAGTACATTTTTAAAAATATACATTAAATTATTTTACGAATACGAATTTAATAAATATTTTGCCACTGCAATAATTTTTTTTTATTTTTGTAAAGAATGTTATCGGCACTTCGCTATAATGTTCAAATATTTATTTATTATTATTTTTTGCTATATTGCATCCAAAAAAAAAAAAATAGTTTTTCTGACTGCATTGTATTAACAATAATCGAACTGGGGTCCTAGTCTCGAGTTTATCGTCTTACAACGCATTCGTGTTGGTGTCACGTGATACTGCTAACACGAATGCGTTGTAATACGATAAACTCGAGACTAAGGCCCCTGATCTATCGATGACACGCTCCAATATTTTCGTGTGAAAAGTCGTTCTATCAAAAGTCAAACGGTTTCCATTTTTTTTCTTTGATTATTGGTTACACAAAAGGTTCTTTGGTGGCAAAATATATGTAGGTCAGAACTACTTATCTGTATAATATACGATATGGATTACAGTTCTCTTTCGTAAACAGCAATTTTCGGATTGCATTTTTATCCTGAGAATATCTACAAGTTTGAGACCTTAGACTGCATTAATAATTCAGTCAAAATTTTTAAGGATATTTTAAATAAAATCGCTGAATAATTTCAACTATTTTTATATTCTATATCCTTCGCTAAATCCATACGATTAAGACAAAAATAGCTTTAATGCTATTTTGAGAACTTCGCAAAAGAAAAAAAGAACGATATGAACGTCTCGCAACTCTTACAACATGGCAAAGTGAAAAGTTTAATGTTTTGTTTGTGTTAATTTAAAATTTTTCATTGGCCATTGATTGCTTTAAACATGTAAAATATTTTACATATTTAAAGCAATCAATATTTTATATTCTTCGATCTATTTCGTTCTCTGATGGAAGTCAAGTCGATAAATTGATCTTCGTTTTTATCCAATCAGTCTAGCTAGATGTAGAACCTGCAGATGTTTCAGTTGCATAATGCCAACTAAATTAGCGTGTACATGCAACACTCTTCTCTTATTTTTCACGCTTAACAGAAATTAAAAAAAAAAAAAATGTGAGAGAAATGTAAAGTTAGAGAGAGAAAATTGATGATCTTCCAGTTTACATTTTGTTGGAAGAAAAATTTTCTCGAAAATATTTGATTTGCTACGAATTAATTAAAATTTAGAACTGTGCAGAACTTTTCTAGTTTTTATTTTTCTCGAATTTTTTTTATCATCATCTTCATACAAACTCGATCGAGATTTTTATAAGTTGTTTACTGCAGGTCTGAATTATGACTTTTGACCTTTGTTTTTTTTTTTCCTTAAAAATATTGAAGTCGGTAATAACTCGATCGAGATTTTTATAAGTTGTTTACTGCAGGTCTGAATTATGACTTTTGACCTTTTTTTTTTGTGTTTTTTCCTTAAAAATATTGAAGTCGGTAATCACTTCCAACAGGAGCATTAATCCTTTTGAAATATCCGCTTTCTGCCACCAATCTTATGTGTAAAAAGAAAGTAAATGCGTTTCTAACAATTTTTATCTGGCGACGTACATTTTCCATCAGTAAATGCAATTTTTTTTTCTTTTAACATTATAAAATGCCACTCCATAAACATCTTGAACACATTTGGAATTCTATAAATCGATGATATTTTTTCCTTCGAAATTACGTTGAGAGACGAATTTAGTTGTTCTACCAAATTGAATTTTTGGCATTTCTGTTGATTGTTATACCTTCTCCTTTCAACCATAATCATCATGATACTCCATCCTATCTAGGATTTAGCTTTTTTTGTATAGAATCTATAGACTTAGTAGAGAGGTTGTATATACAATACCTATGCAAACTACTGATATTCTACGTCTATGTTTGGGCCATAGATCTTAATATTTTCTCTTCTGTTTTCACATTAATTTTTCATAAAGTTAACATATTTTTTATATATACCGCTACAAATAATTAAATTATTCACAGTAACATAATATTAAATTATTGTTTTGTAGTATAGAAAGTATTATTTTTATTTGTTAACCGATAGTTTGTGTAATTTTATATATATATAAACAGAAAAATGCTCTTGTATTTAATCCAAGTTACAGCGTATAAAAAATAATGGTATATAAAATGCTGGGAAGAAAAACAGAATTGTTTATTTTAAACGCAAAATTGTGTTAGGGAAAGAAGTTTCCATTTAGTTTTTATAGAGCAATACTTTAGAAACATATCCGAAAGAAAGTTGTATTGATGGCAGATCCAGCTTTACAGAAAAAAATAAAATAAAAATAGCAATTCGGGTATGAAATTTATATCGATTCTGTTTCAAAATCATCCATATTTTCAATGTAGACAGATCTAAAAATTTTCTTAGAAAGAAAAACAAAAATGTTTGCTTCTTTTTTTCCGAGTTTAGGAATAATTTTTCTTGTTAGAATTTTTTTTTTTTTACTTTAAAGTTGCATTATGTCAGTTGAGTTTAGTTTATTTTTAAATTAATTTTTCGCATAATAAATGTTGTTATAATGGCTCCAAATTTTATAGTTATGAAGTAAACTAAATTCGGAATTAATATTGGAGAAGTATGGCTATTACTCTTTGTTCACAAAGACAAATATAAGATAAAAATCCCACAGATATATCTTTGCTCTGGAGTATTTTCTTTGATGTACTTCAAGGCTGGATTCAGTCATTGCGGGGTCCTATTGGATATTTCTCACAGGGCTCCTCAAAATATGGTTTATGTGTATGAATAAGCAACGTTTATAAATAAATACTCATTTTTTATTGAATTCTTTGATTGCTATGGACGCATAGATACGTTCAGAAAAGCTATCGGTATCTACTATGGACGCATATATGCGTCCTCCTCAAAATATGGTTTATGTGTATGAATAAGCAACGTTTATAAATAAATACTCATTTTTATTGAATTCTTTGATTGCTATGGACGCATAGATACGTTCAGCAAAGCTATCGGTATCTACTATGGACGCATATATACGTTCATAGTAACATAGTGGTCTATATATTCAACATGGTGGTCTATATGGTGACTATATAGACCACCATGTTCTGATCTCAACCACTAGTGTGCCACCAAACCTTTGACGGTGTGCGCGAAAAATTAAGAATGAATTGTATGTATGTATGTATAAGAATTGTATTATGTGACTGTATGAATCATCATATATATTAATATTGAAACGTGGTTCTGTATCGATTCCTATAAATAGGATATCGTTAGAAAAATCTAATCCTCGAATTTTTGCGACAGCCAAAATTTTTTGCCGTTATTCATAATTTAAAAATTTAAGGAATACAAATTAAATTAAAATTATAGTTTCTCTAAAAAAAAAAAAAATGGAATTAAAAATTAAATTAAAATTATAGTTTCTCAAAAAAAAAAAAATCCGCAGGTGGAGCTGTAATTTAATAAGGGCCGCCATTTTAATTATCCCGTGTACGAGTATAAATGCCATAAATGATTTCTTAATATAGTTTTTTTAATTATCAATGCGTAACTTTGACAAGTCAGGGCCCGAGATTGGGTGCAATCGGTCCAATTGGCTCATATGCTCTGGGTGTACTGCATATCAATGGTATTAATCAGCATTCAGAATGATTTTATATACTGATAAAGTACGGTAATGTAAAATTATTATTTAAGAAGTTTAAACCCATAGTTTTCTTAATCTTAACATTAGATAACGCAAAATTTTGACGGGTTACACTTTTTTCATAAGCTTAATCTTCTTTAAAAATATAATTTTGTTCATTTAATCATCAAAATATGGCATTAATTTATATATATATATTACTAGTTTCCTTTAATAAATAGCGTGCACACAAATTAATTTTACTAGAATCTATATTCTCCATTTTAAACATTTTTGTTTTCTTTATTCCTTTATATCAGTAATTTTTGGGGAGTTTTATAAGAATTTTATTCACATAATTAATTAATTTGAAGAATAAAAATCACGTCTAGACTGTATAAAAACATACCAATGTCAGTTTATTAATTGTTTTAAAGTATGCTTTAAAAATGTACTAAATAAATATATAATATGCATACAGTATAACTACAATTTTCGGCCAACGTTACATTAAATATTGACGATATTTAATGTAACGATATTATTAGACTTGTACAGATCATTTTTAAACTATTTTTCTTCGTTAACTTTATTAATTACCTTTATCCTGTTTCTCTCTTGGGAGATGAACACATTTATAATTTTTATTTTGAGTGAGTTAAAATATGTATATATATATTTAACATAACAATGAAAGTTTAATTATTAAAACACAATAATAATTTTGTTTATTTATTTATTTAAATGTTTACTTATTTCCGCCATTAATATTATATAACTACACCAATTATTAATCTTATGTTAATGTTTTAATTTTCATTATTATTATTATTATTTCAGCAAGTAACAAATAATAATTTATTTAAATGGATTTTTGAATAATTTAAGCATTCGAGTTAATGATTTTAATTAAATTTTTACATTAAAAGGCATTAATTATTTACACTTTAAAAGCATGGAATGGGTTTATTCATGGCTATAAAATTCGGGTTATCTGTTTAATAATTTAATCTATTAAACGACTGCTCGATTTATTTATTATTTCTACTAGCGGATAAAATAAATTTTGGATGAATAATTGGTTTTTTTTTATAGTCTACCGTCTGGTTAGTTGTAAATCTTCGTGTTCTGCTATCAGTTTTGGCCGTCTATATTTCTATTTTTTTAATCGGTGGTTTATATAGTACATGCCGAGTCTAGTAGATTCTGTTAGTTGTAAATCTTCTTGTTCTTCGCTTCGCTACAAGACTTTTTGTCTACGAACTCTGCCATTTATTCCCCCCCCGATTAATGATTCTTTATTGCCTCCATTCGAGTCCCAATACAATTTTCTGCAGAATTGCTATTTTTATCAATTGTTACTCGATAAGAAAGATCGATGTAAGAAAAATCCAATAAGGGAATTCGTATTTACTGTAAGATTACGTAAATATATTTCTAAAATATTTTTAAACATATATTTTCTTTATTAAATCAACAAAGAGATGGATACGTATAGCTTCAGAAAAGTCAAATTTTCGGATTTTAAAAACAAGAAAAACATATTTTTAATGTTAGCTTGACATTCTAGCATGTTTTTCTGATGTTAAATTAAACTACATAATATAAATTTTAAGGAAGAACGAATCAAAATCAAGAACATCTTTAGTAATTTTCGCTATTATGCTTCTGAATTATTATACTCTATATTTGAGCATACAATAACATGATGAATGTTTAGCTAATATTTATCTAGATAAATCGATTAGTTTAGCATAAAATTTGTATTTTGAATTATTAAAGTTTAGTAGAATCTCATGTTAGAATGTTGCCGCTTAAGTAGAGTAACTAGAATCGATTAGTTTAGCATAAAATTTGTATTTTGAATTATTAAAGTTTAGTAGAATCTCAATGTTGCCGCTTAAGTAGAGTAACTAGGGGTATTATGGAATAGGAAGGTTATATGGAATAGTATGGTTTCTCATAGAGGAGGTTATTTTTTGTGAAACTGTAATAATGCAGAATTTTTTGCGTTAAGTGGTGACATACTTTGACCTCAGTTTCGGTTTCCTCGGTGGGAAGCATGACGATTTAAAATAGAAAACATGTTTTCATCAAATACAAAAAATTTTTGCATATCTGAAATCATCGGATCTGCAAAGATTGCAGGTAAGATGATAATTGTTTTCTGAGTTTCTTAAGAGTATTTAGGAAGCATCTTTCATAATATCTCTTCCTATTTTGAGAGATTTGGCTTCTGTTGGAAGAGGCTTGGCTCAAATATTGTCGTATCGATGGTGACAATATAACATATTGACACGTTCAGTCCTACTTTTATAATTTAAGTTAACGTATGATTCATTAAAATTTAAATAGACGTATGATCAGTCTATTTTCTAAATTAGACTAGTCTCTAAGGCTTTTTTATTTTTTTTCTAGTAGGCTATCACTATACCTAACCGAAAAACTTCACTACCCAAAAGAAAATGATACAAATATTGAATAAAACAGTATTTTCTTCCAAGAGACACTTGGAAAGTACCTAGAAGAAAATACCGTTTTTCTAATTATTTGTAAAATAGAATACTATCCCATTAAACCCACACCTTTTGGGCAATATGGAATTTTGTACCTTTAAGTAATTTTTCAAATTACATGATAGATATATAAACTATGGCAACCATATTTAAATATGTTATATAGGAATATCCATATATGGTATTAGCACATGAGAATATGATAGATATATAAACTATGGCAACCATATTTAAATATGTTATATAGGAATATCCATATAAGGTAATAGCACATGAGAAATTATATAAATAATAAAAACGAAATGGTGTTCCATAATACCCCTATTTACTCTATTATTTACTATCATGTTTATATGATGAAACATATCGATTTTAATAACGAAAAAAATGCTGTACTGTATGTGTAATTTAGTTTATTCAACGATTACTCTGCTATTTTAGTGTATTTTTTCAACTAGGTGGAGTCATCCCGATCTATTGTTCTCTATTGAACTGACAGTTTGTCATGACAACTTAATATTAGATGTGTGCAAACGTAACACAGAACTATTGTTAACATAAAAATTGAATAGTTCCTGAAAACTTGATACCTTTAATATAAATTTTATTATAATTATATTATTTTTATTTTTTTCTTAAATTATTTAATTAAATTGATTATTTTTTATCAAAATTATAAATGTCATTTAATTAAATGACATTTATAATTATTTTTTGATGTTGATCAAAAATAATGGCGTAAAATTTTTTATTGTTATTATTATTATTTATTTTTAAAAATGAATAATTTGTTCGATAATTATTATATTTCGGGTTATTTTTTAATTGGAACCAGCAGTTAAGTTTCTTTATGGAGTTTCACAGTCAAAGTTTACGCTCATGGGTCTTTTATTTCACTTCTCTGCCCTTTATATTTATTTATTTATTTATTCTAAAATGGCCATTTTGTCTTTTTATTTTGTGAATGGAAATAGCAAATTGAATAACGGCGCGCAATAGATGGACCACAGAAACACGACAATGCCATTTTCTGCGACAGTGTCATGTTTGTGTTACGTCACTTGTGAAAAGAATGGCGACAAAATGACGAGTCCTGCTAACGTAGATGGGTTAGAATTTTTAAATATTTCGCAGATGGTTCGAATTTTGCTTCTGTCTTCCCGGATTTAATGTCCCCCATCGAAAGGGTATTTTCGTTAGTGATTAATATGTGGACCACTGAGAAAATTGGCGAAAAATATGGTCATCATTTATATGCACAGATTTTTTTCCAGTTTTCGGGTTTTTTTTTTTTTTTATTCTTTCATTAATGCCTCGAGAAAAAAATATATAAAGTAGATAATTATTTTAATAGAAATAAATTTACTCTATATATTCCGTAACGCTTAAAATTTCCATTTTTAAAATTTTGTTTGGTTTCCTTACATTTTTTAACCTAAGATAAGTTAAAATACGTTTCTTATCGAGCCCATAATGGAAAATGTCTGGATGTAATTTTACATTTTTACATCTATTATTCTGGACTTTTTTTTACTTTTTCATTTTTATATACCGCATTTTAAAAAAAATCTCATAAAAGTTTTCGCATTTTATATGCATATACTGGCGTACAGGAATGCAAAACTTGGAATTAAGAACACTATTTTAAACGTAATAGAATCGTGATTACTCTTGTAAACTTTGCAAACTTTTTAAAATAAGAATTATATTTACATAAAATGTAAATAAATAAAAAAAAGGCCATAACAAAGCAAAAAGAAAAAAATGTTTTAAGTATATTGCATTGTATCACAACAGAACTGGAAAGCAGTGCTTAACTAGTGGATAAATCATACAATAGGCACGTATCTAGAGGCCCCCCACAATAGGAGCCTCAAGAGAAAGTTTATTGAAATTTTTTTTTTTATGCCTATGGGCCTCAAGAGGTTTTAATCCGGCCCTGCTGAAAATGTTAAGCATTGAATATCCTATATAGGTTACGAATTCACTTTTGTTGTTGAAGCGTGTTTAACAAACGGATTAAATTGAATTATATCGAGTTAAATTTAATCAAATTCGGTCTGAATTCGATTTAAATTAGATTGTTTGGTTGGTAACTGAAAATATGCACTCGTAGTTTCAATATAACAATAGCTGTTTGATCTTTATTTCGTGTTAATTATAAGATGAAACCACACAAAATAGAAGCTAACACAATAGAATTGCATGTGAAGATAATAATTTTCATTAATTGTGTGAAGTATATGCATGCCAGTTATGAATTTACATATGATTAACTATGCCAACGTATCGATTGAAAGATCACTACAGATTTCTTTCGAGTTACTTTTCAATAAATAGACTTAGATGAATGTAATAATTATTCACAACCTGCTGAGAATCCGATTCAAAGTCTGGAAAATTCTGTAATAAAAGGTGTTAAGGACTAGTCGCTGAATCCTAATTTACAAGCAAAAACAACTATTACGCTGCAGTTTGGTAGTTTTATGCGAGATTTATATTCGTTTAATGCAAAAGTTAAATCCTAAAAATACTTCCAGAACTGTTTATTGCAACTTTATCTACTTTACTAAAGGAAAAATCTGGCGTTATGAGAAACCATGCTAGTTTTTAGTAAACGAGTAACTGCATTTTACAAACATAATTACTGATTTAATTAAGTTGATTTGTTTAAATATAATTTATATTTTATTTTGTAAAACTTGTTTGTCGTTTAATGAAAAAGCTGAAATCCTTCTAGCAGATTTTAATTTATATAAATATTTTTTAATAATTTTTCGCGGTCAGTTATCTTTTAATCTTTCGAAAGAATTAAACTATACGAGTTTTATTTATTTTTTTCATCCATAAATCGTAATTTAAACGTTAAATATAAACCAGAAATGTGCAAAAATTCTGAAACTCTACACCAGAAAAAAATATTTCACTAAAAGATTATCATAAATCGTAAAATAAACAAATCCTTCATCGACTCTTCATATTGGTAATTAATGCGGTTAATCCATCAAAAAGGAAGATTATCGTGAATTGTTCATTTTTTTTTAAATATAATTAAAGAAAAAAATTTTTATTTTGAAACAATTTTTCATTATGGTTATGTTTAAATGATATTCTTTTATCAAGTCATGCCGTTTATAACATTATGGTTTGAAAGGGCATAAAAGATCACTTGTTAATTTCATCAAAAATAAATTCTCCATTTGAATCGATAACAACTCTTCCAATGCTGTGAAAGCTTAAAAATTCATATTTAGACAAGCTGAAACACGTTTGAACAAGTACAGCATAAAAAAAAACGACATTAATTCTGGGAAGATCTGATACCTTTAATATAAAATAATTCTCATTCTGTTTGGCTGTTTTGCTTTCAGTTCGAGTATATCCTATAACTTATACTGACAATACAAGATTGAATCTTCTTGATTTCTTGTTTACCACTTTTTTTAAGTTTCTCAGTTCCTACAAGAAACGATTTTTCATCTCTCGCTATTTCCAGAGCCTTTACATTAAAGTGATAAATTCTTCAGCTTTATCTTTTAATTTTCAGTCAAAGAAATATATATATATATACAAATTAACTTTTTAAATTACGAGAAAATTTTATTAACTTAAAACTTTTATATTAGAGAAAACTTTTAATTAAAAATTCAGTTAAACATTTACTTATAATCGCAATCATTGTATTACGTTTTTAAATGAATTATTCGAGTTATTTTAAGCGCATCATCCATAAACAATGCAGAAAGGAAGAGTTTAGAGATGGCAATAATAATTTAGAATAATGGTATGAATATTTTATAAAATATTTTTGTACTTTTTACTTCTTTTAATAATCATTTTTTACATAAATTCTATTATTTCGAAGAGTTTAGAGATGGCAATAATAATTTAGAATAATGGTATGAATATTTTATAAAATACTTTTGTACTTTTTACTTCTTTTAATAATCATTTTTTTACATAAATTCTATTATATTAATTATTATATTTCGGGTTATTTTTTAATTGGAACCAGCAGTTAAGTTTCTTTATGGATTTTCACAGTCAAAGTTTACGCTCATGGGTCCTTTATTTCACTTCTCTGCCCTTTATATTTATTTATTCTAAAATGGCCATTTTGTCTTTTTATTTTGTGAATGGAAATAGCAAATTGAATAACGGCGCGCAATAGATGGACCACAGAAACACGACAATGCCATTTTCTGCGACAGTGTCATGTTTGTGTTACGTCACTTGTGAAAAGAAGGGCGACAAAATGACGAGTCCTGCTAACGTAGATGGGTTAGAATTTTTAAATATTTTGCAGATGGTTCGAATTTTGCTTCTGTCTT
>AYEL01066656.1:0-50532 GCA_000484575.1 Olivierus martensii | reverse complement strand
TATATAATCATTAATTTTGGAAAATCGCCATAAATAAAAATTCGCAAAATTAATAGTAGAGTTACAGAAGGGGAAAGTTAAAATGATGATGATGATGATAAAAATTAACTCCTCAGTAATAAGGAAAAAGGATAAAAATTCATTATTATCTATTAATAGCTACAGTTCCTGTTACTACATATTCAACAAAAATAATATTTTTTTTAATCCTTTATATTCTAGTCTAAACAATTTTAATTAAAACAAAAATTTAAATATACGAATATTATTTTCTAATTTTTACAATTTTACACACAAGATAAAATTATTTTATTCATTTTTTTTTTTAAATAATAAATGCCATAAGTTATAGATTATAGCTTAATTTTGTTTATACTCCCTAAAAACGATTGAAAATACGAAACTATTAAATGCACAACATAAATAGCTTCCTCTCATTCTTCTCTAATAGGATTTATAACAATAATCTTTGGAGAATGGTACTCGAAACGTGTAAAGTCGCCTTCTAAGATAACCCCGTTTACCCTGTGTCTCCTTGACCTTTACGATCTGCACCTCTTCTATTCTGTTGCTATAGTAACAGGGTAGGAAAGGTTTTTCGGATTGCCTGCGGTTGGAAAGAGTTCAGAAGACGACTTGAATATGAAATCTGATTTTTTTTTTTTTTACACAATTTGCCTAGTTAAAGTTGCACAAATAAAAATATTATACATAAAAAAAAGACTTTCTAGTTACCAGTTAATACAGAATATTTATCGTTATTTTTTAATTTTATTTCACCTGATCATTAAGAAAACTGTACAAATATGCAAAAACTTAATTATACTCTCGACTTTTTTTTTTTTTTTACTCCTCTCTACTAAATTTAATCTCGTTATTACGTCACCACTCTACGTAATAAGCAATTGTTAATAAATTAATTCATAGATTTAATAAAAAAATATGTGGAGCCATGTTTTTTTTTAAAAAAAAAGGCACGAAAACAAAGAATTTTTCTTTTTTTTTATTTCAAACTTCTAGTCCAATGGCGCGCTCATATTTTTTTTTCATCATTATTATTAATTATTATTTATATATAAATAGTCGGCTGGGATGGGATGCAACAAAGAGAAAAAGCTTCCGTTAAAAATACATTCACGTGACTAGAGATGATGCCAATTTTTTCGATGATGTTAGTAAAAACACACTTTTTTTTTGCAGTACTACCTAATTATAATATACGCACTTCTCTGTAATTCACGTATATACTTCGTAAAAATTCCTTCCAACTTATTTCTTGATGTAAAATCGTAACTTCGAAGATTTTCGATTTTTGGGCGGAATCGATTTCATTATTGTCTCTTTTTTTTTTTTTTCCTCCCTCTCTCTTCCTAATGATTTGTTTATACGTAAGAATTAAAAATCTGTTCCTCCCTGATCTGTAAAAAATAAAATTTAATTTATAACACTTTAATAATAATAATAATAATAATAATAATAAAAACTTTTGTGTTATGTCTAGTGGTATAGGATTTGTGTAGAGCATGTTAAAAAATTAAAATAATTAAGAAAGTTAAATAATTTTTTTATATAAATTTCTGTTGGACAAATAATAAACTTATTATTTTTTCTTTTTTTTTTCGCAAAAAAAACTGGTTTTATAAAGTGTACATACATATTTGTATTTTGGTCACTTAAATGCAACTTACACACAACTTAAATGCTACTGTATGCTTAATTTTAGTCACTGCTTTTTTAAAGCCGTCGGGGAGCAGTTACAAAAATTGTTTTCGGCATCAGAAAATAATTTTTGTTCTAATGCCAACTTTAAAAACGAAAAAAAAAAAAAATATTTAACAGGAATAATTTATTAGCCAAACTAATAAAAAATAATCCCGTCTAAAATTTTTAATATTCATAAAATAATTAATATTTCTGCTAAAATAATAAAAATTAGCAACGTACTGTTCGTTCAGTCGTAGGAGAAAATGGTTACAGTAAGCACTGTTTAGTAAGTTTAATTAAAAGAAAATATTTCTGCTAAAATAATAAAAATTAGCAACGTACTGTTCGTTCAGTCGTAGGAGAAATGGTTACAGTAAGCACTGTTTAGTAAGTTTTCTTTTAATTAAATATTTTTAATACGTGTCATACGCCATTTTATAATTCTAAAATGTGAAGTATGTTATATAAAATTCGAATTTTTTTTAATTATTTACCCGAAGCTTCTCCTGTCATGGCTTGCAACATTCGGAAAGACTGTGATGGAATTCGTCCTCCTTTATACATTTTCGGTTCAGCTTCGTATGGCTGTTCACAAGCTGGCACATCGGGATGTGGAAAGGCTCTAACAGGAGAAGGAGCTGGAGGACCTCCGACTTGTAACTGTACACTTGTTGTTTTTCTTGGTTTCTGTTGAAAAACCGAAGGAGGAAGAGGTTGACCTAGAAAACAAAAAAAAAAAAAGAAAGGTTACTCATGAAAAAAATAATTAATTTCACGAGAGGATTGCAACTGACCTTCATCATCACTCATTCCTGTCATTTCTTGTAACATTTTGAAAGATCTTCCAGGTATATAACTTCCTTTATAACGAGGATCTATTGGTTGTTGCTGCTGATCGTCTTGATTAGGATAATCGTGCCCTTCATTGCTATCTATAATATATATATGATTATTAATTAGCATTTAAAAGAGAAGAAATATCGTTTCAGATTATCTTCTCACCATAAGATGGAGTTGGCGATGTAGGTGATACATCCGAACCCGTCATTTTTTGTAAAGTTTGGAAGGCTCTCGAAGGTATTGCATCTTTTCTGAGTCCCGTGAATCTCATTTCGTCTTCTTCTCTCTTCTTCGGTTTTGATTGCTCTAAAATTTAAAATTAGAGTTATAAAACTAAATAGAAACTTTTATTATCCTAATTTTCATCTGGTGCCTGAGGGACTGACGTGAACTGTGTCGCGATCGCTTGCTCAATACAACTTTAATCAAGGAAAATTACATTTGTTTGTATATATAGGAAATTTTTATCATTAAGCTAACTCTAATAATTCGAATTTTTATTAAATTACCATCACACCACGGTATTTTATTTCTGTTACAATTGTACGAACTCAATTAAAATTTTAATTATGTATTTAAATATTCTAATTCTGTCTTATAAGAAGAAAACTCTCTTGCGAAACTGAGAATCGAGAGAATAGTGTAGCATTTTAAACGTTAAAACTCTCAGAATTAGATTAGACACCGAAACAAAATGAGAAATTATCTGTGTCCTTTTACCATTTTAAATCTGTGACATAAACGAGATAATTCGAAGGATGATGATAATTAATCGAACGTGCCATTAAGCATGACAGAAAAGATGTGTTTCGAGATAACTTTATTTATTTAGGATTACACTTCTTTAGGAAATATAATTAATATAATGATAGATACTCTGTTAAGATTTATTCAATTATAAGATTGATGCCAACTATTATCTGATACGAACTGATTTTTTATAAATATAAACGAGATAATTTAACAAATCACACAATAAACATAATTATAATGATAACATCTAATAATAAATGATAACAAATAATATTAATAATAAATAATAATAATAATAAATGATAATTATAAATGATACATCTGCATACATTTAAATAATTAATTACAATTAAGAATATCCTGCAACTTACATTTAAATAATTAATTACAATTAAGAATATCCTGCAACTTACATTTAAATAATTAATCACAATTAAGAATATCCTGCAACTTACATTTAAATAATTAATCACAATTAAGAATATCCTACAACTTACATTTAAATAATTAATTACAATTAAGAATATCCTGCAACTTAATCAAAATTAAAAAATAATAATTAATGGCATTTTCGTTATTTGAATGATTCTTCGATGATAATTACATTTTAAAAAAATTAATATAAACGAAAATGCCATCAATATTTATTTTTAATTTTGATTAAGTTGTAGGGTATTCTTAATTGTAATTAATTATTTAAATGTATAGAGATGTATCATTTGAATATTGGAATAAACTAAAGTGGCAGATTTCGGAGACTAGTTGCAGAAATCGTTATGTTAATTAAAATCGCAGTTTCCGTTATATAAAGTTTCTCATTAGATAAAGTATCTAAATTTAGTTATCAAAATTTTAACCATCAGTTATCTGATGAAGTAATGGTTAAATTAATAAATTGCTAACATTTGCATAAATATGGTTTCTGTAGCAGAGAAAAGTTTTATAAATTAAATTTTAATAACCTAAATTGTAAATATTTTAGTTAAAAATGATTAAAAGGTAACAATCGAACTGGATCTACTCGCGAAGAGCGCGTTGCGTCGCGAATTGCATCCAGCGTCACCTCAGCAGCCGCATCGCAACTGCCGAATTGTTTGCTGAGTTAGGCGTGTCGCGTCGCGTCGCTAATCCTAACATGAACCTAAACATTTTACCTGAATGATGACAATCTGTTGTCAATGGCAAGTTAATTTTATAATGTTTACAATTTTTGAAATGAATCTTTAACACGACAGAATATTCAATCTGTTGTCTAAATTTTGATTGCCCCTTTCCACTCAAATAGAGTACTAAGGGAGAACACAATCTGTTGTCAATGGCAAGTTAATTTTATGTTTACAATTTTTGAAATGAATCTTTAACACGACAGAATATCCGATTCGCACTGTTAATCGTCAGTTGGTGGGTGGCGAATCTTTATCAGATGCTTGGTGTTAAGCGCAACAACTTTGCAATTTGCAACGCGACGCATCTAACTCTGACAGCTATGTTCAGTTCTTGCTTCAGGTTAATTATGAAAAAAATGAGAGAAAAATTTTCAGTTAAATTATTATATATAATGCTCAGGCGTCAATGGATGTAGTTCGCGACACAACGCGCTCTTCTCGGACAAGTCAGTTCTATTATTATCATTATTATTTTTATTTTTTTGTCCTATTATAAATCTTATATATTAATAATACATTCAGAAAAATTCTTGTATTAAAATTCGGAGCATATTTCAAATTATTATTATTATTATTATTATTATTTTCCATTTTATAATTCTATTTTTGTTCTTAATTCCGCAGAGATGCATCGCGACGTCACTACGCATTTGCGCGTCGCATAGTCTAAGAATTTTTGTTATAACAAAATGTAATGAAGTTTAAATATTCATTGCATCCAATTCCGATATAACTCATATAAAAAATAATAATAATAAATTATATTTTCGGCAACAATTTCGCATTTTTAAATAAATTTATTCTTTTAAATATTGAAAAATTGTTTTTATCAATTTAATTTATTCTAGGAATAATAAATTAAGAAAAATTATTTAATATATATACTACGAATTTATTATAAATCCGTTTAATAAATGTATAAAGGGTACGGTAAATAAAATTCTGTATTATTTGAATAACTAATTGAACGAATGCTTAACTTTTTAACATTGGAATGATGACAAAATGGGTTATATTGGCAACATGGCAGACTACTCATACATTAACATAACTTTTGCAATTGCAAACATTTGCCAGTTTATGAAACAATAAATATTGCAGATTTGTGGCCAAACCTTAAATACGAAGTGCAATTCTCTCTCTCGCTCTCTTAGTTTCTGTAAAAATTAAAAATACGAATATTTTTTTATAAGTTGAATGACTGAGTGGATAGACGATGAAATCCACGTAAGATGGCTGAAATAGTTGGCTTCTTTTATAAATTTATATTTAACTACGTAACCATGAAGATGCGTTTGAAAAGTGTGAAATTCTACATTCTTGAAAAACATTCAGTAATAGGAAGCTACATGTTTTTCTTCTGAGTATTTGTATCATAAACTCTTCCAGTTCTGAGTAAGTCTAGTTTAATATTATTATTACAAAAATGTCGGTAGAATCGAAGTCGCCTTACCGAAGTACGGCAAAAGTGGTACAGATCGAAAGGGGGCATAAACATTAAAAAAATCCCTAGTGGACCAGGGGTCAAAGGTTAAAGGTTTACGAGATACAGAGGCATATAGGCGGCATAGGTAGCGGAGCAGGGGAACGGGACGCGTCGCGTCGCAGACTGCTGCGAGGCCGCAACGTCAAACCGCATGCATCGTTTGCAACCAACGGAACTTTGCGGCTCTATGTGTCGTAAACCTTTGACCTTTGACCCTTGTCCACTAGGGATATTTTTGGGTGTTTCGGTTCTTCCGATCTGTACCATTTTCGCCGTGCTTCGGTGTGCCCTTATAAGATAATTTAATATAAAAATGCAGAAAATCGTAAGATGCAATTCTACTTAACTAAAATATATATAAAAATAATAAAATTATAATAAACTTTTTTTCGTATCAATAGTTGAATTTTATAACAGAAAGCAAAATAACAAAAGAAATTTAAAAAAAAAAAATTATCGAAACTGAAATTTAATATGTTCACGAAACGGCGCTTAACACGTTTATTTTCGCGATTTCAGTCAACAGATACAAGATAATGAATCCAAACTTAGTTTTGTTTACAATTTAAACTTAACCGGTGATGACGTAAATTGAACAGACGTTTCATAATAAAGTACTATAGAAGTTCCTTTTTTCCTCGTTTTAAACGTTATTTAACTGACGTCATCGGCGTTTAAAAAAAAAAAATGGAAGAATTCTTACCTTGAACAGAATTCGCTTCATCGGCCGTTATCATTTGTAATATCCGGAAAGACCTAGACTGTCCAAATTCTCTGGATGGATCTTGATCGACGTGATTTCGATAATCTGCAGTCGGTGTATTGTTACCAGACAAGTGGACACTATAAAAGGAAAACTTAGTATGACCTAGTAGTCCATTTCTTAGAGTTGTAATCACGTGTTCTTGTTAACCTTGAACATTGAAATATGATCGTTATGTCAATTTTTTTTAAAGGTTTCGATCACTAAACAGTTCAATTTTTATGTAAAGCTATACGATAGGGTGTTAAAAATTAAAATTTAACGATAATCCGCCACGGATCGTAAATCACCTTCATTATCCGTGTTACTGCTCTTGTTAAGAATGCGAATTTTTGGTGTATTGTGCACTTTTAAAGCTATAGTTGGTAAGTGATCAAACGGAACCATTGATGATATTTTTAAAACCCAAACAAAGTTTCTGCAGTATTTTCTAAGTTTACAATGAGTGACGTTTATTTGACGTTACGTGTCATTTTTAATAAACTGTATAAAGACATATCAACTTACCCTTCTAACTGTCTACATGCTTGATCCGTCTGCGTGTCATAGGCATTTATAGCATTTTCTTGAGAATAAAGATTTAATGGTGAATTGTAAGCGGGTAAAACATAAGCCTGATGACGTTTGGGACCACTCTGATTATTTTGAGATGCTTGAGATAACACAGGTGGATGATGGTTGACAGCTGGAGGAGTAGATGGTCGATCATCTTCTTGTAAATTCGCTGCTATTCTCTTCTGCATTCTTGGTGATCTAATTTGTGATAAATCTAATCCACCGGGAGTATAAGTAAAAGGCTTCTTATCTTTCTTTAATGTGTTCTGAAGCTGTGGTGGCAAATAGCAAAATGGCGCATTATTACCCTCTTGTGGAGTACTAGCTGCATGCTGGGAAGGGTGGTAACCACTTGGTTGTTCTTTGGCCGATGCCTAAGAAAGGAAGAAGAAGAAAAAATTAGCACTTAATCTTGTTTATTTTAAAGTGATTTGTTATTTTTTTGTTGTAAAGTATATTTGACTTACTTTCTGTTTTTCTCTCCATGTGGGCATATCACCACTTGGAAGGGGTGGTGGTGGAGGTGGTGGCGGGGGTGGAGGCGGTGGCGCCATACATGGGGGTGCTGGCGGAGGTGGTGGTGGTGGCGATTGCAGAGGAACGGCATCGTTTATCGAATTCTGTCGATTATAAACTGGTGGTAGTTCGGAATTTCCTGTTATTGGCGACGACACCGGCGAAGTCCATGTTGGGTGGTCTTCAATATAAATGGGGTGAATGACAGTCTTAACTGGAGTAGTGGCTGGTTTGAAAGGTGAACCTGGTGAGGATGGTGAAACTGGAGAGTTTCTTAAGTTAGGGGTGAAAAATGGGTTGATTTCCTGCCTCGATGGTGTTATTGGTGTCGATGGAGTCCATATAGCTGGACTGGCATTCCCGGGTGGTTTTCTGCAATAAAGAAAATTCTATTAAAATCTATTAACAATTTTACAATATATATATATATTTTCATATCGAATACATGCAAAGTGCACCGAGCCACTCAAAAGTACAGATTCAGAGAAAGTGGGTCAAACTAACGAAATTAATGAATATTAAAATTAATTGAGGTAACTTTTCCTTTTTTTTAAAAGAACGTTTTCAGTTCTTGCATAACGTTCTACGTAGACACTCGCATCGCTTAACAAAGGCGCCAAACGAAAGTGGAACACTTAATAAAATGCTACATTAGATTTATAGCATGCTATCAAAGCAGGTAGTTTCGGCTTTATATTGGAAGTAATTTAAGTAGAAACATTCCCTAATGGAAATTTATGTTATCAGTTGTGTCTACTAATTTACAGTTTATTATAATTATCAACTATTCATGCATTACACGTAGATAACAGCTAGAAACACGAATTTAAACAGCAAAAAAAATTTTTTTTGTCTCCAACGATTATTATTAGATTTTATATTAATCTAATAATAATCGTTGGAGACAAAAAAAATTTTTTTTGCTGTTTAAATATATATAGACAGTTTATTATTAAAAAGTGGAAAAATTAATAATATTTTTGCTTATATTGTTAATGATAAAATGTAACAGCCGTATCAATTCTAACATCCAGGGTCAACCAACATCTGTCCTGACATTCATCCAAACGAACTCCACATGACCCTGATAAAACGTCTTCACGTATTTCGAATTACTTGATACCAAAAGAATCTCCTTCGTATCGAAGTAATTTGATGTTTTGTAACTGAGACCAACATATTTTTTTTTATTTTTAATCTAAAGAAAATTAAATAAATTTTCTATCTGCAAGAATAAAGAACTTATAGGATTTAAGAACGAAAACCTCATTTTAATAATGTAAAACAGAAATAAATAGAGTTAAAAACAGTGGCTAGACTGAAATCTTATAAAAGAAAACATATACCGTACATAAATATTTAGAACAGTCTGTGCAGACAGGCAAAATAAAATGAAGTTATCTTTTAAGTAGATTTCTTTTGAAGATTTTTATCTCGGAACATACCGACGGATAAGAGAGCGATAATCTATTAGTTCATTGATGCTAAAATTGGACAAACAGACGAATGAATCACGTCTTGAACATTCAACAAAAAGTTTTTTTTTTTGGTACGTCTGATGACGTCATCAAATTTTTAAATAGATTTTTCCTCAAGTGTTATAGAAAATAAACCGTATAACTTTTCTCTGAAAATAAAATATGTTAAGAGATATTTAATGAATGATTTATATTAAACTAGTGAATAAAAATCGTAAACACTTTAAAATTTTTTTTGTTTTAACATTTTTATAAATTATATAATCGCAAAAATACACCTAAAGGCAGTGAAGTCACAAATTGTATATATAATTCACATAAAAAGCCTTATATTCTCCTTAAGAATACTAGACGAGATTTCATTTTTTAAGACATATAATAGTAAATTTTTTGAAATAATTATTAGCTTAATTAAAAAATTCTATCAAATTAATAAATATATTATTAGGTGTGTATTCTTTAGATCGATCAGAAAGTTCATAAATATAAAAATAAACAAGTTGATAATAATTCTATATCAACATTAAAACATGATTTTTTAAACGGTTTCGGTTCTTTAATTTTAAACACAACATGTTTGTGTAAATTTGTTTAGTGTTAACTTTTAAAAATTAACTTCATTTTTATAAATTATTTGAGCTGTATCTGAGAAAATTTTCTGAAAAATTCATTATACAGTAGAGTGTATATAACTCATGTATATACAGTACAATATATAAGTACTTGCATAGTAATATACAGGTACTTGCATAGTAATATACAGGTACTTGCATAGTAATATACAGGTACTTGCATAATAATATACAGTACTTGTATGTACAATACAAGTACTGTATAATATACAGGTACTTGCATAATAATATACAGGTACTTGCATAATAATATACAGGTACTTGTATATACAGTACTTGTATTGTACATACAAGTACATGTATATTGTACTTGTATTATACAGTACACCAAGCTCATATCGATAGCTTTCCTTCTAGCTACTGTATATACATGTAATATACAAGTACATGTATATACAGTACTTGCATAGTAATATACAATACTTGTATAGTAATATACAAATACTGTATATAAATGCAAATACTCAGTTTATACAAGAAGTGCAATTAGGCTTACAATTAAATTATTTTACACAAGATTATTACTACTATAAAGTATTTTAAGCTGTGTAGTATTATATAAAGAAAGAAATAATTTAAGAAATAGTTTATAAATACATAATAACCAAAACGTCCACACAGTAGCCATTAAACCAACTCTTGTAATGATATATTAAAAATATTTCTACGCTATACTGCATACATCTTCGATAAATAATCGAGAAACGAATGCATTAAGGAGCAATAATAATAATATTATTGCTCCTTAATCATAACAACCACTGAAACTAAAAGAAGAAATCTGTACTATAATTTTTTTGACGACAGTAGTTCGGATAATTGACTTATATGGACAATTGACGTTCGGATAATCGACACCCTGTTGTATTTAATATATGCCAGACAACTCGAAAGGAGATTAAAATATCAGAGTAAAAATGTCACTCGATTTTATCCTTTTCTGTAGAATAATTTTTTATATAAACGTATTTAACGAGTAATGATTTATAAAACTGTAAAAGAAGTTCATCCTTAGCAGAATTATGTAGGACGAAAACTAAAATAGCTTACACTGTTCTGACTGCTAATAATGTTACACTTTGTACAGAAATTTGAAGTTGTCCTACTTTCTTAATACATAGTTAGGAATATATGTTATATTTATGGTCAAATTAACAGTACAGTATAAATAATAAACAATTATGTCTAAAAAAAAAAAAACTGTCTGGATGCTGACCGATTAATAAATATACTCCGCTATGCCTAAAGTGTTTTTCGTATTAAAACAGAATTTCTGTACTAAACAGTTTAATTTTCTAAACAGTTTGAATAATTTAAGACAGAATAATAAACAGTTTTTGCTCATAAACACCGCAGACTAAAATAGAAATTGGAATCATCTTTATTTTAGCATCTTAAGCAATTTCCTCCGGCTAAAATTTCTATTTTTCTCCGACAATAGAAAGGAGAAAAAGTAGCATTTTTTAACCGTATCGTCAACATTTTTAAGAATTCGAATCGTTTCTACCGATATTTTTAAAGAGAAGTTTCATGGGGGAGGAGGAAAAAAAAAAAAAAAAGGTATTAAATGATTTTAACAATGTTAAATATTCATGTGGGTTGATGACGTTTAAACTTTGCCATAGCCGACGTCATCGATGTCGAAAAAAAAAAAAAGTTGGTGACGTCGAAAGTTATTTTTAAAAATAAATGGATAGTCTTCCTTTGTCAAAAATCACGGTTAATTAATTCGAATATTTTACTTTTAAATAAACGAATAAAAATTTTTTATCGATTAACTTTAATAATAGATGGCGACACGTTTTTTAACTAATCGATTAGTCCGATCTTTCGTACAGATGATTAGATTATGTGCATAATGTGATTATAAAATAAATTTTTTAAATGTTTTAGGTGATGATTACATATATGTAAATATTTTAACTCGAACGTAGTTTTAATAAAGTTTAAGAAAAAAAAAAAATTCTATTCACTTACCGGACTTCGAAGTGTCTCTCCATTCGAGATGAAAGAGAAAAGTTTTCTGTCCTTTCACAGTTTGACTAAAAAGGGTTATTTTAAGAATTGCCGACTTCTCAATATCTTAGAGGGTTGGTCCGATGTGGTCGGTGGGAGTCAATATTACGCATGCGCTTACCAAATAGGTTGTTCCCGAGCGCAACTGGGAGGCATTTTTGTCCTCTTTGGCTCCATCTCCTCACAGTCATCCCAAAATATCTTTTCTCTATATTTACTACTTTCCGGTTCTACGTTCTCAATATGTTCTTCGCACAGAAGCCATTTTGAACTTTTTAAATACCCGCATTACCTGTACTTTAACTAAATATTTTTATTATTTTTTTTTGCGTGTAAGTAAAAATGCCTTTTTCTCCGTTTAAACTACACCGAAATTTTGTTTTGTATGTAAACAATACTACTGGAAACAGGTGACCGACTTTTATATTTGGGTTGCGATTTTTTTTAATCCTTTTTAAAGTTTCGATTTAAGTTCCTTGGCTTTGATACAAGGTGTTACGAAATTAACTTCTAATTATGTAAATATTAATTTAATTTCATATAAAATATGGCATACATAATCTATAAAACGTTCCCTACGTGTAATCTCTCGAAAATAATAATATTTTCGCGATTTAAATCTTATTTTCGTCAGTTTGATCTTAATAATATGAAAGGGAGTTAACGTAAAAATAAAATTCTTGGAAGCACTTCTTAACGATTTTAAAACTTATTTATACAACCAGACTGAAGGTTAATAATCTTTATTTATACAAAAGAAAACTAACGACTTACTTTTTCACAATTAGATCTAAGGAGTTTCCTTGAGATAAAATAAGTTTTTCTGCCTCTTCTGGACTCATATCGATAGCTTTCCTTCCAGCAATCTGTAAAACAATATCACCCGCTTCCAAATAGTGGCTAGCAATCGTTCCTGGAGTAATCTGTAAATTAAAAAAAAAAGCAATTATTTAATATTATTTTATGTCCTTACGTTATCCTTAACGTGAAATATTTTTTTAATTTCGCGTAGGATTGTTTTCTTGCATTATGTAGTAATCATGAAAGAAAGAGAACTTATAGGGGCAATCTGCTAACAGAATTTACAACTTTATACATAAATCGCGAACAAATGTTATGAATAACAGCAAAAATTTGTCCCTTTATGTGTGAAAAATTATCATATTCGTGTTGAGCAAGAAACATTCTTTGAATTATTATATTAAACTAACTGTAAACCATATAGAAAAATACCAAATTGTAGTAATGACGCATAATTTTAGTTGAAAAACTGTTTAAAAATATAATTATAATGAAAACATCTCTGGCTACTGAAGTATAATCTGACATGTAACGTGAAATAAATCTCGTGAACATGTCGGTATGTTAAGCCGTGAAATTATTTAAATAGATAACATGCCATAGAATAAACATACACACACAAAACTACAGTTTGTTTAATGACCACTTACAACAACAACACGCTAGTTATCACTGGAAAATTAGATACCGGGTGATAAACAACATTACTCTAATTATTTAACAGAGATGCGGCACTTAGTTGAGATTATTTACACAATGATAGGACTTCATATCTGACAATTTCTGCTTGTCAGTCGACTTGGCAAACAAATCCAATGAATACATCTAATCGGAATCCTTTATAAAAATAGAAAAGTTACCGACGTTCGTATAATTAAAAATATTAAAAAAAAAGTAGACTAAATTTTTGAGAAACAGAATAGAAAAGATAGAAAATAGAAAGATAATTGATTCAAATCTTAAAATTTATTATGGAAAATTGTGAATAATGGATTTTTCTCGCATTATGAATATGTTATAAGTAGGTGGATATCGCAGTTTCATATTAAAAAATAATAAAAAATAATAATATAATACCTTTTAAGATTGTTTTTCTACTGAAAAAAATCAGTTTTGATATCAGTAACTTAAAATAATAATACTGATGAATTATTAAATTATAGTTCGACAGATATTTTACTTTCACGAAAAGTAGAAATATTTATGAGTATTTTTTATTTTTTTTTTTGCAGAATAAATATGAGTTTTTAAACATATCCCTTTCATTCTTACATTATCAGTATTTATTATTTTTCATATTTTTAAATTTATATCAGGGAGTATGAGTTAATAATTTTAAATTAAAAAAAAATTATATTCAGTCAATGTCAATTTTACTTTCGTACGAAATTCCTAAATCTAATTCTTTAAGTTGCCATAGTAATAATCATCAAATCTGCATATAACAGATTATTTAATAAACTTTTACAGTCCCCTATATCAGCAGCTCTACCTGATTGAAACCAGATAGAGTTGCTGATATAGGGGACTGTATTAGGGGACGCTCCTATATCAGCACCACAGTCCCCTAGTACAGTCACTTAGTATGATGATTGCACTAGGGGATTATGGTACTGATATAGGAGAGTCCCCTAATACAGTCCCCTATATCAGCAACTCTATCTGGTTTCAATCAGGTAGAACTGCTGATATAGGGGACTGTAAAAGTTTATAAATAATCTGCATATACAGTCCCCTATATCAGCAGCTCTACCTGATTGAAACCAGATAGAGTTGCTGATATTGGGGACTGTATAAGGGGACTCTCCTATATCAGTACCACAGTTCCCTAGTGCAATCCGCATACTAAGTGACTGTACTAGGGGACTGTGGTGCTGATATAGGGGACTATGGTTGAGAACCGCACTATATAGTCGTGTTTTCCATATCTCGCGTAACAGTAGTGGCTAGTGGTACTTGCATAATCTTGACTTCCTATTTGTATACAAGGCATATTTTTGTTGGTGGTACTGAAATTTTTGAATTTTGATTTTGATGGTGCGATTTGAGAACTGCTGCCCTATATAACAAGATAGTTATTATTAACAACACTAGGAAGAGGAATCAATAATGATGGCACAAAACTTCTTAAATTTATTAATTCTAGTGAATATTTTAAAGCTTTTTCATATCGGAACAGTCATAAAATTTTTCTCTATAAAGCTGCTTTTAAAATTAATCAAAATAAATTCCAAAAAATAATAATTAATATAATTCTGTAACGATTGCCTTCAATACTTTTCTGTGGATGTGAATTTATGTTATAATTTCTTCCAGAATTAATTTCCTAATCAGAACGAAGCTTAATTTACAATTTTTGATGTCATTCACAAAAAATCTCAATTAGGCTTACATATTTTTGACAAAACAAGTGAAAAAAAGAAAATTAAGGAAGAGAAAGCAATATAAATTAGGTAATAAATTTTTATATATTTCGAAAGAAAAATAAAATTATCAGAATAAAAAAATCCATTTGCATTCCACCTTGTTAAATAATCAAAGTAATAAATTTTAAATTCGTTACAGGAAAAAATGTTAAGCAATCATAAAGAACGTGCAAAAAATTAAAAAAAAAAAAATTATTTATCATATAATTATTAACCATTATAATGGAATTATTTCTAAAGTTAATTTAATTAAAAATTTTATGAGAATAAATATAACGAGGTAGATAATTAATAAATATGTGAATAATTATGGAGTGTTTTTTAATATAAAAAAATGTTTAATCCTTCAGTTCGTATATAAATAGGACTATATAGGTATGTATTACGCGAAATATGGAAAACACGGCTATATAGTGCGGTTCTCAACCATAGTCCCCTATATCAGCACCACAGTCTCATAGTACAGTCACCTAGTATAAAGACTGCACTAGGGGACTGTGGTACTGATATAGGAGAGTCCCCTATATCAGCAGCTCTATCTGGTTTCAAACAGATAAAGCTGCTGATATAGGGGACTGTAAAAGTTTATAAATAATCAGTTATATGCCACCAATTTTATTTTTACAAAATTTTGTGTGTAAAGAATCTTTAATTTTATTCATTTCTAAATTATTCAATGAATTATGTTGCTGTTAGTAGAAAAGTAGAAAACCATCGCTTGACTGGTTTCTGATTAAATCGACTAAACTTGTAAAATCAGAAACAATTCTGGAAAAAATTAATCATCTCCAATTCCGAATGTTTAAATGATTAAAGATAACGACTTAATATATATATATATATCATTAAAATAATCTTCAATGACATAAAATCTATATTGAATATTATAAAAATTTGCTAGTTTCATAAGTTTATTGTATTCAGCAGTTTGAATGTCCGCCATTTTTAAATGGTTGAAACTAGAAGATTGAATGATGAAGCATCTAGGAAACCTTTAATAACAGAACATTTTAATAAATTTTCATAAAATTTAATGAAGTAATTCAACATGAAGCATCTAGGAAACCTTTAATAACAGAACATTTTAATAAATTTTCATAAAATTTAATAAAGTAATTCAACAGTTATTAGTAGATTGGTTATTAGTAGATTGGTTATTAGTAATAAGTTTGATATGTATACTGGATTTTATTTTACTACTTGAATCAATCGTTACTAGAATCTTTATAAAAAATATATATAAATTAATTTGTCAATAATCATGTGAAATAATAAAATGCAATATTTCAAGAATTTTCAATAGTTTGAATTACAGGCTATGTTATGTTACAGACTGATGCCATAACTCAAAAATGTTCATAAGTCGAAGCATTGCCTTTTTTTCACTTATCAAAGAATGTAATGTACTGCAATTGTCATATACGTATATAACTAACATAAATGCATCAATGAAGCATTTTTTTTTAATTTACTGCTGAAGAGCCATAATTCTAAATTAAACATGGGGAACGATAGTAATTCAAAATGTAGATAAGTCTGAAGGGCCTTAAGTTGAGGAGCCGAAACTCGGAATATGACATGACTGTAATCAAATTTCCCTAAAAGAATGAAATTTAACTTAAACACATTTTACATAATAATAAAAGAGGTTTGACTGTATATCAAAGCTTTATAAATTATTTAATTCTTAAATATTGTAGTTATTCCAGTTAAAAGCTTTTCAAATATAATTTCATGAATAAGAAGTGATGATAGATACATAATAAAAAGCGTAATTTATAAAATAAATATCTTTGTATTTTTATTATTACAGCATTTCCTAAATTTTATGTTTTCCAGGAGATAAATGAAAATAGTATAAAATGAGAGAAAATGTAAATTAACAGAAAAGCAATTTAGACAAGATATTAAAAATCAGTATAAATAATAATGTTTAAAGTCAAAACAGGTAGTTTTAGTTCTTTAGCAAGACATACATTCTTGATCCTATATACAAATTCACTTTTTTAAACTTTCATTTTGAGTGACAAAGTTATTTTCTCTTCTTTTCTCCATATTTAGATTGAAAATATGTAATTTAAATTTCAAAAATGCTAATTTAATAACAAGATTAGTCAACAAAACGTGATAAAAAGTTGAGTACACCTAGCCCTCGATTTGCATGGCACTCAATTTATATGGTTTCACTTTTACATGTTTAAACTTTCATTTTGAGTGACAAAGTTATTTTCTCTTCTTTTCTCCATATTTAGATTAAAAATATGTAATTTAAATTTCAAAAATGCTAATTTAATAACAAATTAGTCAACAAAACATGATAAAAAGTTGAGTACACCTAGCCCTTGATTTGCATGGCACTCAATTTATACGGTTTCACTTTTACACATAACATGTAATTATTATTTTACTTCTTTCAACGAAAGAAAAACTGCCTTTTATGATACGTATAATTAAAAAATTTTAAACAATACAGAATTATCTGGCTTTATAATAAAGACACTCCGATTTTATTATTCATATATGTACTTAACTATATACAATATAAACAAATAATTTATTTCTTAAATTTATATTTTAATATTTTCCTTACGCTTAAATTTTATTTAATTTGTATCCTGTACCCGATTCTAATATTACATTATTTACTTTTTATATGGTGTGTTCGCACATTTGCTGTAAAAGTAAGTGCAAGAAAACATGTGATTTATTAGTAAATCACTTCTTGACAAACCAGATATTATTTAAATTAGTGAAAAATTGAAATGGAATAACTGATAAAGGTTATTCCAGTAATTATTAAGATCACAGATAAAAAGTAGGAATCAACACTTATTCTTAACTGGTAGACCAAGCGATATGGGAAAAACACCGTATCATTAGGAATCTGAACAAAATATTAGTTTAAAAAGCGCACGAATTACGTCATATCAGAAAGTAAATTGCCGTCAGTTAATTTCTACGTGTTTGGTATTGTTCATTTGGAGTAAAGATTTTACGTATTACGAAGTACAAAAATATTAATATTTATTTTAATCATATACCTGTATGTCTACATAACCAAATTTATAGGGCATGGCCAAAATGTTGCCCTTCCAAATGCTGACATAAGGTTAATCTATTGTGCAAATTATTTCTTACGTTACTAAGCATCTGTGGTGTGATTTCTTTACAGGCTCTTATGATTCTTATTTTTAAATCGTCCAGATCCGTTTTTTGCTCTAGCGTAATCTTTTTTTTTGTTTCCTGTTTTATCATCAAAAGTGTTCTTCCTGTTATCCATTTCAATACTTTTTAAAAGAGAAAATTCTGTGCTATACTGTATGTAGACGATAACAAAGCTGAATAATAGTAATGTTAAATAGCTAACGGCAAAAAGCTCATCTTTCTGTTGTTTCACTCCTTCAAAGCTGAGTAATTATTCTTGGATTGCTCCGCGTCCGGTTTTACTAAATTAGCATTATTTTGTTAATAGACATCATAAAAGGGGACGGACATTTATTAGTAAGACTGGTCTATGCTTACAACTCGCATTAATCGAATATTTGCACGCACTAACTGAAAAACGGTATCATTTTTATAAATCGCACTAATCGACTATAGCATTATTCGAACTCGCACTAATCGAGCAGTGGCGTAGCTGAAAACTGAGAGGCCCCCGCAAAAATGTCGATGGGGCCCCCTTTTTATAATTTATCGATATAATTTATTTCAAATGCTATGTAAACTCTGTAACATTGGGTGTCAATGTTTATTTATAAGGATGTCGACTAAAAGAAGCCTAACGCAAACTAATTTATTAATAAGGTTAATACGTGAAACTTTATACAGGTGAAAATAATTTTATTATATACTGTATGCTACAGGGCAGACCCGAATTCAGGAAATACTAGAATTTCCTAGTCAAAACGAGGACGTCCTAACGCTGGTCGGACGTTCTAGTATTTCCTAGGCCGAATACGAAATGACGAACATTTCTTGTTCAAAGTCCGGAATTTCTAGTTTTTCCTAGTCGAAATCCAAAGTAGCAAACAGTTAAAAGAGAAGTGTTTATTTCTCATGTATTCCCTCTCAGAGTTCGATATTTGCCAGCAGATATTTCTGTAGAGAATATCAGCCAGGATAAATATATCTCATTGAGGAAGGCTGTAATCTGCGCCAATGGAAGTACATAGAGCTAAATCCGCTTTAAATGCACGAAGCATTGTGTATCTAAATTACGTCTGTGCAAAAAAGAATAACATTTTATGTAATTCTAAATGCCACAAAAGCCTACCTTGAAAAAATATAAATAAGAGATACCTAGTTGTGTTTATAAACTTTAAAAATTTTTATCTTTGTATTTTATGTTGAACTTCAACTAATAAAAATATATTTGTCCATAAAAAATAAAAAATTGACAATTTCAGTTCTTGAAAGCCAACCGTGTAATAATGAATGAGAGTTAGCTCTATTTTCAATTTCTTATTTCATTTTCTCAACAGAACAGAAAAAACAATGAAATTTGTTATTTCCTATCAAGTAATAAAAATATGAATTATGTTCATTATAATAATGTTTTTTATCAGTTAATCAACAATTTTTATATTCACAGTATTACCATAAATACAAAAATTAAAAAAAAAATAACTAGTTAACCTGTTATTTATTTTGCAAGGTAAGCTTTTGTGGCATTTATAATTACACAAAATGTTATTCTTTTTATACAAACATAATTCAGATACACAATGCTTCGTGTATTTAACGCGGATTTAGCCCTATCTACGTACTTCCACTGGCACAGATTGCAGCCTTCCTCAATGTGATTTGTTTATTCTTGTGAATATTCTCTAATGAAAGAAAATTCTGCTGGCAAATATCGAAAACTGAGCGGTAATACATGAGATATGAAGACTTTTGTTTTAACTGTTCGCCACTTCGGGTTTTGACTAGGAAAAATTAGAAATTCCGAACTTTGAATAAAAAATATTCGGCGTTTCGAATTCGGCTAAAGAAATACTAGAACATCCGACAAGCGTTAGGATTTTCTCATTTTGACTAGGAAATTCTAGTATTACCTGAATTCGGGTTCGTTCTGTAACATATATACAAATTGTAAAAGTTTTAAACAGATCTACATCGATTTAAATGAAAGTAATTTTATTTGGACAAATTAAACAACAATTAAAAGATATTTAAGTTTACTTGCTGTTACGAAATTGTTCCGAACGTTTGGCATTTTTATTTGCAAATTCTTCTATGAGTAGATTGATATTATTTTTTTTAGCTCTGTCGCATTCTATGGATAACATAGCTAAACCTGCTAATTGCACTTGCGTCATTAAACACATAATTACATTCTAACAAATGATACGCAAATTTTATTTACTTGTATAAGATTTTAAACTTGTGTCTTATAGATGTATATAGTTTAGTTTGTGGTAGTTTGCCACTTTCGACAGCACTGCATTAGTAATCGCTGCATCCGGAAACATAAAAAAATGTATGTGAAAACAATACATAAATTTTAACTTAGCGCTAAGTTTTAGAGTTCCAGCTAACGAACGCCGATGCTCTGCATTAAATAGGTTTAATTGGTCTGCGTTAAATTCAAGGTTGTTGGGGATTAATTGATTGGGTTTTACAGGTATTTTCTTCAGTGTGAGTTGGAGTCCCCCGCATCGCGGGGTTGCTGACCATCAACTACGCCACTGTAATCGAGGCCTACTTGTACTTTCTGATATGACGTAATTCGTGCGCTTTTTAAACTAATATTTTGTTCAGATTCCTAATGATACGGTGTTTTTCCCATATCGCTTGGTCTACCAGTTAAGAATAAGTGTTGATTCCTACTTTTTATCTGTGATCTTAATAATTACTGGAATAACCTTTATCAGTTATTCCATTTCAATTTTTCACTAATTTAAATAATATCTGGTTTGTCAAGAAGTGATTTACTAATAAATCACATGTTTTCTTGCACTTACTTTTACAGCAAATGTGCGAACACACCATATAAAAAGTAAATAATGTAATATTAGAATCGGGTACAGGACACAAATTAAATAAAATTTAAGTGTAAGGAAAATATTAAAATATAAATTTAAGAAATAAATTATTTGTTTATACTGTATATAGCTAAGTACATATATGAATAATAAAATCGGAGTGACTTTATTATAAAGCCAGATAATTTTTTTTTAAATACGTATCATAACAGGCAGCTTTTCTTTCGTTGAAAGAAGTAAAATAATAATTACATGTTATTCGACATTTTTATATAAAAGATATTTGACAAACTATGAAAATAAGTTAATATTGGAAAATGAAATAAGTAAAAACGCGTTCGCTACTTGATAATGTTCGAAGTAGCGCGTGTCGACTTCGTCTAATTTGAATAAAGCGATGGGTCATCGTGTTGATCACGTGATGACATGAAACGCGTCGCGCGACTGAAATAACATGGCGGCGGCTGTCGATGCATCTTACTCTGGTTTATCATCATTGGTTTATATTCCGTTTATAACTTTTTTTTATTTTTCGATTTTCTGCACTTTTTCTTGTTTGGAGTATTCATTCCGTGTAAACAATAACGTTCGATATTTTTTCTGAATTCTTATTTCATACCAGCTGATATAAATACGATTTTTAACTTACACCGGACTTTAACTTTTTCGCTGCTGTTACGTTCATTTTGGTTCACCCTGTATAATTTATTGGTAAATTATTGGTAAAATAGTATTTTTTGGGGATTTTTATCAAATTATCATTACCATTAAATCAGAAGTTTATAAATTTGTAATTGCTAATTTTTACTTTTAAATAATTCTTGGCATACTGTTCTAAAATACATATAAATAGCTTTTCCAAGTCAAAAATATTTTGTTTTATTTTGAAGCCTAAATTTTCAGAACAACTTTAATTAGACTTCAAAATACAAAAAGAGTTGTTTTCTCCCCAATTATATAAGTTTAAATAATATTTTAGTAACTGATAATGCTTACTCTTAACTTAAATTCAAGTTCTGTATTGTATCCAGTTTTTTCACAACAGATATTGACTTTTCCTCCAAGTTCCATTGTTAATGTTCCCATTAGAATTCCTTTACAATGAGCATAAGGCATGGTGAGTGTATAGTCTTCACCTCTTGTTAACAAAGATAGCCTTGCAGTACCATCTAATATTGCTGATAATGAATTTCCTGGAATAATTTTGAAATTAATTGATTACAAAAGAGTTTCACTAAATGATTTATATTACATATATATTATATACTTAAAACTGTCTTGAGTTACATAGATCTGTATTTATATAGAGATTCTCTGACATACAAGAAAAATATATTGATCTAAGTGGATAAACTTTAATACAGAAATATGAACGTTTTTCTCCTAATTTCATCATTTATCATTTGTACATGTGTTTTATGTGTTTATTGGATTAGTTTTAGTTAATGAGCTAGATCCAAGATCCTAAAAATCTAGATGTATAGGATTGTAAAACTGAATCTGCATACTCCAAGAATATAGGATTGTAAAATTGAATCTGCTTACTCCAAGATGTAAGTGAATGCTTTAGCACAAGACTTATGCCATTATTCTTTAACTATTTTCAAAGCTATGTTTTTGTCACACTAATATTGTGTAGATTATGCTCCAATATACATATATTTTGATTGACATAGGATTTTGAAAAACTACCCACTTATACAAGTTGGGAATTTTCTATATAAAAATGATTCATTAAATATAGGTTTATATAAATAAAAATATATGGTAGCTAAAAAATCATAATGATGAATATGATATTAATTGATGGTGCAGTGCTACAGCTGTGAAAAAGTACCTCTTTCCTACAATACAATACAATGATATTAATTACTAACAAATATTCTGTGAGATGGTAAACTAAATTACTATATATACTTGTGTATAAGCTGAAAATTTTTTTTACCTGAAAAAACTTTTATATAAAGGTCAATCAAAAATCAGAAAATTTTCTGTAAGATTGCAAGATTTGGACTTAGTCATGCTGTGTTCCCATTGTGTTTTGCACCAGCCACATACATTATAGCCAAATTTAGTCTTAATGAAGTTCATCATCTTATTGATTCTTTCAATTTTTTGTTAAAAAAAATGTGGGATATGTATGATTGTTCATGAATTAATATATATATATATTTAAATATTGGATATTGCACAGATACATAGGAAAATATATAAAAGGAAATCCGAGTGCATCCTCTTTTAATTAGTAGTGAGTACTTTGGTAGTGGCCAAATGCAGCATATTTATTTCTAAAACTACCTATTCTTTTTCAATTATATTATTGGGTTGTCTGAAAAGTCATGATGCATTTTTGTAACAGATGGCGATTGTTCATTTTTGGAAATACTAGAGTTATTCACATCTATGTTATTGTCATTTAACAGCTGATAGTTTTAGCTTCATTAAAAGAAAAATTGATCCATTTATTTATTTTTTAGACTAGTTGAAGATGGAAGACCAAACTTTGCATTTTTGCCATATTTTATTGTTTTACTTCTGTAAAGGAAAAAACACGCATCAAGCTTGTGAAAAGTTGCATAAAATTTACGTTGATAATGCTCTACTACCAACAATGGTTCGCAAAATTCTGTGCTGGTGACTTTGACCTCAACAACACTCCTTAGTCAGGAAGACCAACTAAGGTTGATGACGATAAAATAAAGGCATTAATTGAGTCAAACTACTGTTACATGACATGAGAGATTGCAGAAAAATTGAACATCCATCATTCAACCATTCATGTCCATCTGAAGAAGCTGGGATACATACGCAAGCTCAATATTTGGGTTCCTCGTGAACTCAAAGAAGTTCATTTGACAGCACACATAAACATCTGCGACAAGTTTATTAAACGTGAGGAAAACAATCCTTTTTTGAAGTAGTTGATAACTGGTGATGAGAGGTGGATGGTTTACAACAATGTGGTGCACAAACACTTTTGGTCCTGGCATGATGATCTGCCTCAAATGACATTGAAAGCAGACATTCACCAGAGGAAGATTATGCTCTCAGTATGATGGGATTTTAAAGGTGTCATATCTTTATATAATATTATTTTTATAGATTATATATAAAACAAAGATCTTAATGATAAATTTCATTAAAATCCTTAAATCATTTAAAAATGACGAGTACTCAAATTTCTGAAGTTTCTCTGCAATAACTATTGAACTATTTTATGCCATTGAAGGTGATTTTGATGGCATATACTGTATTTTAATCTCATATATATTTTTTTAATTATTTCAAAAGAGAGATAGTACTTTCAAGAACTGCTTGTTATTTCAATTCAATAATATAAATTTTGCATTGAAAAAATACTGAAATTTAAATTATATAGTACAGTACAATGGTTCTTAACCTGGGGTACGTGTGCTCCGGGAGGCACGCGAAGAAAATTTAATAATGGACGAAAATATATTATTTTATATTAATCACAAACTTTTTATTTATATTAAAGATACAATTTATGGAATTATTTTCATATTAAGAGATTATTATTAATTAAGGGGAAAAGATTATGGAAATGAGATGCCCTTGGCAGCTATTTACATAAATTTTTAACAAGTGAACAAAGATTTGGAACCGCTGTTATAGTGGATGGAAATAATCACATATTTAAAAAATATATAAATTTTTTATAGATCAGATATTATAAGTACTATTGAATACTCTATTTTAAATATAGAAAATTTCCTTCCTTCAGTTATTAGTCAATTCCACCATAGTTATAGACAACCCATGATGGATATTATTATGGTTGATTAGATACATTAAATTCGCCATATCCTCATGGGATATTCTATATCTGGTTGCTGCCACTTATAAAACACGTCACAGGCTGGCCGACACTCATGATGGTTGAAGGATGGGGTTCAACAGGCTGGACCCAGTCCTCTGAAAAACTGGAGGTGTGGACCGGATTTGAACCCGGATCTTCCAGAGTGGTAAGCCAAAGCTTTACCACACGGCCATCTGGCCGAACGATTTTATTATGATTCCATTGCTTGGTATCTTTCAAGATGAAAAGCCGCGTAAAAACAATGATGGAAAGCTTTCTACTTAGAGAATTTTTGATCAATACTTGGATCCCATTTTTTTGAAAATTTTTCGGAATGATCCAGCTCATTAATATAACTTGCTTCTCATCATTTAGTCTATTGTAAATTCATTATATTAATAAACTCTGCCGCGGACTATCTAATAAATAGAACATGATATAAAATAGAAACTTGAGCGCTTATCGCTACTTTGAAAATGCATCATGAAAGAGCAGTTTCGATAGAGCATAATACAGAGGAATATACAATATTTCCATCTTCTTAATTTTAAAATTGTTTTCCATTTCTTTTAGATACTAACGGGTTGGACATTTCAGAGCCTATCACAAGCTATTCATCTAGTAATCTCCATGGTCAGTTCAACTAAATAGATGAAAACGATTGCTATCGATGATTAAAACAATAGTCTATTAATATGCTATAATGAATATTATACAGTATTTATTTTATTGTTATTTTTACTTACAAGTTTATGTTTTCCTAAAAGTATCGTATTGTATATTCACTTCATAAATAAAGATTTTGCTTTAGTTCTACATTATGTTGTCCGCCGGATGGCCGCGTGGTAAAGCTGTGGCTTACCATCCTGGAGGATTCGGATTCAAATCCGGGTCCCACACTTCCAGTTTTTCAGGAGGGGTCCGGGCCTAGTCCGTTGAATCCATCCTTCAACCATCTGTGTGACACCATCATGGGTGCTGATCAGCCGGGCCCAGCCCGCTGAATCCCATCCTTCAACCATCCGGTTGACCCCATAATGGGTGTTGATCGGCGGCCGGATGGCCGAGTGGTACGCGTTGGCGTACCACGTTGGAGGACCCGGGTTCGCGTCCCGGGTCTGGTCCCGGATTTTTTCGGCGGCCGGATGGCCGAGTGGTAACGCGTTGGCGTGCCACGTTGGAGGACCGGGTCTGGTCCCGGAATTTTTTCGGGGTAGGGCCCGGCCCGGTGATCCCCGTCCTTCACCATCCGGCCCCCCTCCATCCGGCCCGGTGATCCCCGTCCTTCACCATCCGGCCCCCCTCCACGGGTTTGGGTGCAGGGATCCCCGTCCTTCACCATCCGGCCCCCTTCCACGGGTGTGGGTGCAGCTCGTTCCCCGTCCTTCACCATCCGGCCCCCCTCCACGGGTGTGGGTGCAGCCCCCGTCCTTCACCATCCGGCCCCCCTCCACGGGTGTGGGTGCAGCCCGATCAACACTATAAATGACAGATGTTTAAACTTTAAAGGTTTCTTACCCTTCGGGGTACTGGGTCAGGCCCGGTGATCCCCGTTCTTCACCATCCGACACCCCTCCACGGGTGTGGGTGCAGCCCGTGGTTGGAACTGGCCCCACCCTGGGATACTGGGCCCGGCCCGGTGATCCCCGTCCTTCACCATCCGGTCCGCTTACTGGGCCCAGTCCGGTGATTCCCATCATTTACCATCCGGCCCCCCTACACAGGATGTGGGTGCAGCCCGTGGTTGGAACTGGTCCCGCCCCCTTAGTAATCTTCCTGATTGGAAAGGGGGCATAAAATATGCTGTGCAGCCCGTGGTTGGAACTGGCCCCGCCCCCTTAGTAATCTCCCTGCTTGGAAAGGGGGCGTAAAATATGCAAAAATAAAAAATGGATGTTGATCAGCCTGTGATAGGCTTTATATGTGGTCGCTGCCAAATATAGAATATTCCACGAGGATATGGCGGCTTAATCAAACAAACCAAACCAATCTACATTATGTTTCTAACAGCACTTGACTAAATCTGTTAAAAGTGATTATTAATTCAATTAGAATAGTAAAGAGATATCTCCAGAATTCAATTTTATGAGAGAGATAAATAATAATTCAATAAAACGTTACGACTTATTTGACATCATTTAACTTTTCATAAAATATTAAAACATAATTTATCACCTATTATAATTTAATATACAAATTTATAAAAATGTAAAAGCTGAATAAATATTTAAACTAAATTATTTTTGTGTTTGTTTATGGACCACAACCAAAATAAAATGGATTACGAAATGATTATTTTTGTAAAGAAGATAAATCAATTAACATTTCTGTATATGTGCTGATAGTTTCAACCATCGATATAGTCTGCTCATAGACGGCTTCGAGTGAAGCCTTCCAGCTGCTATTGCTACCAATGTAGCAATGTTAAAATCAATTAACATTTCTGTATATGTGCTGATAGTTTCAACCATCGATATAGTCTGCTCAATACTAACAACGAGTGAAGCCGTCCAGCTGCTATTGCTACCAATGTAGCAATGTCATAAAATCGACGATATAGCAAAGTAACTTTGTTTCGGTGGCCAGATTTATCCCATTTTTGTTAAAATTTGCAAATTATGAAAAATTTTAATATTCTTATATTTCTTTGATATTTTCTGCTAAACAAACATTTAATAAAATCATATTATAGAAAAATGTAGTACCATTATATCCTGCTCTCTTTTTTTTTTGCATTGCATCACATCATAATATTTCAATGCTATAAGTCTGGCATTTCATCTGAAGTGGTCTTATTTATTCCAACAGTGAACAGGATTTGGAAAATTTTTAAAATTATAAAAGAAATTATCAATTTACTTCAATGAATATTATATTATTAAATATTTAAAAGTTGGAGGCAGCTTATACATGAGTATAAAAGATTAATTTCTAATTACAATTTATCTGAACTATGTCAATGATATATCTACTAGCATACTTTCTTTCTTGTGGAAAGAGTTATATATCAACATAATCAAACTTAACTATTATTTTTCTGTTTTATCATTTTTTCTCTGAGTGAATGTTATATATCTTTTGTGTGTTTAATTATAAATCACTAACATATTTGTTAAGTTTCAGTTTAATCACTAACATCACTTTGGTTGGGTTAGATCTGTTTATCGATTTACAATTCAGAATTGCATTTCAATTTGGCCTAAGTTAGTTCTCTTAGTTCTATTTGAGTGGAAAGGTACAATCAAAATTTTGCTATAATGCCTGTTACACTAAAAAAAATATTAATAGAAAGAAGATAAATCTTATAAGTTATAATTGCATTTTAATTTAAAAATCATGCCAATCATTTAAGACTTATCAAATATAAAAATTTTAATATGAAGAAATTTTATTAATTAATATTTAGCTTATAACATGAAATAGGCAAATATACATGTTTTAAGTTTAACAGAATAAAAATAATATGATATTTTAAAATATTATAATTATATATTGTTTATAATAATTTTATTATTCTATAGTTAAAGAATTAATGAATCTTAATTAAGTACATTATATTACTATGTGAGATATTTGCTTATTGCCTAAGCAAATATCTTATATAGTAGTATAATGATAACATAAAATAAACTACAGAACAAGCTGACAGATCAAAAATTATAAATAAAAAAATGTAGTACCCCAATATGCACTATTATACCACGTTACCCCACCACGTCACTCGTTGCTAGTATTGAGCAGGCTATCCATGTATACTGTATATATCGATGGCTTCAACTAAACAATTATTTTAGCATAGAATGTGTCACAATAAGATGAAGTTAATATTAAACATCATCATCTAATAATATACAAATAATTTAGTACCCAATATAAACAAAATACAGATTCTTTATAATCTACATAAAATTTATATTCATAAAAGTATTATGTAAGTTTGATTTATAAAATTAAATGTAAATCAAACTTATATGCTCAAATAATGATTCATAATAAAATTAAAAATAATGGTATATGCTGTATACACTTTCCTACAAGGCAGCAGATATATAATAACTAAACTAATATAATATATATTGTATTATGATCTGTTACTAATAATAGTATTATCTGTAATAAATTTATAAATGCTATTTTACTACTGAATGTTATGCTAACTATTATTAAATCATCTTTAATGTAACCATTATTCTCATTATAGTAGTGATTGCACCATTAATATAATGAAAATAGTAATTATAGTACCAGCAGCATATTGTTATAGTATTCTGTAACAACATAGTAGTTGAAATATTACTATAATACTATGTTATGATACTACTATATCAAATTATAATGTTTTTTAAATATTTTAGATTTCAGAATTTTTATATAAAATTGAATTCAGGTAAGTAAGGGTGATTTGTAGTAATGTTATGTAAATATTTGATAAAGACAAAAATTTAATTAAGTAGAATTTAAACAACTTAAATTTAAATACTAGGTATTGAATCTTTGCATTAAACATTTTCTGTAAATAGTAAATAAAAAAAAATTTATAAGCAAATATTCTATCAATTATGTAAATTAGTATTTTTACTTAAACTACTAGTTCAGAGTCAATACAGCACCACCATTTGTGGTAGTGCTGTATTGACTCTGAACTAGTAGTTTAAGTGATATATTATAAGCAAGTGGTTTTTTCTTCTATAAGTATAGTATTTTTACTTACAACAATAATCAAATTAGCAATATACAGAATTACTGAAAAGCCACACAATCCAAACTTCAATTCATTGTAAAACTAGCAGTTTAATTTGCAAATATTTTTTAAATAGGGTTTTTTTTTGCCTATAACATTATCACAGTTAGCAACACTGTTAGATTAGATCATCAGTCAACAGTGGGTGGATTATATACAATTGTGTTGAGTCAGAGCATTGTTGCTTTTAATAAATGATAATAAATTTAGCTTTTAAATTTATTGATAGAGATATTTCTGAGAAATAAATTTAAAAATATGTTAGAATACATTAAATAATCACTATCAAAAAAGCAATGTGTCTAAGCTCAGGAATAATAATAGATAAAATTTACTATTAAATATATCTACTATTAGATTAAATATTATAAAAGACAATCAATTAATGCATATTTTAAAAATTTTCAGAAAATTCCTATCATGAAGCCTGACTGAATTGTTACTTAAAATCAATCTCATTCAAGCCCACACTAGAAAAATAAATTTAAACATTACTACTATTCCTATCCAATATTTTGTCAAGTCAAAATCTTTATTGCATACTATTATACAGGTAGTCCCCAACTTACAATCATTCAATGTATGATACTATTGATGACCTAATCAATCCATCAAAAATTAATCTTGTAAAAATACCTTATATATAATATAATTTTTCATTTTGATTTTGCTTAAAATATATAATATTTAGAAAATTATTTTATATTGAATAAAAAAATAACTATCAATTTATGGAAAGAAAAAAAGATTATAATTCATTCATTCTTTCATATCTTTTTGAAGAATTAATAGAAATCAACAAGTATTCCTAATTTCTCTCTTTCTGGATGCTCAGCTTGATTACAAAGTTTGGAAATGAAAGAAGCCGATGTCCTTCATTCCTCTAGACAAAATGCCATTCAAATCTTGATATTTCAAAGAGATATTTCTCTGATGAACAGATGTTAATAATAAATAAATAAATGATAATATAATATATTGCCATTCATAAGCATTTGATAGTTTCTACTATAGTTTCTTTCTTAAATTTAACTTTAGAAAGAATTTTTTAATTTTGGCTTTAAGAAATTTTTTCAAATAAGTTTTATTTTTTTCATTGCCATTCAAATTGCTACTAAAATTAACCATATAACATATCTACAGATTTTTCATATATTATAATACTTTAATTATTTTATCATTTTTTATTGACTATAGAGCATTATTTAAGCTATATTTTATTAATTGAGCACATATTATATTATCTTTGAAAATCATATTGTTTTGGTATTATTTTATCATTATTATAATCATTCCATAAACTTCTATTATTAACGTTTTAAATAAATACAGTGAAACTCTGTTATAATGAGAACAGAAACAACAAGATTATGGCTATAATGAGGAAATACTAATTTTAAGTTTGATCTATGTATCACTTTACATATAAAACTTTCTTGCTTATAATGAGCAACTTCTTAGATATACTGAACAAAGTGATCCTTATCTAAAAAACAAATCAAGTAATTTTTGTTGTAATTTGATTATAAAAATATATACAATACATGAAATATAGTATTGTATTAAATAATGATATAAATTTGATATGACAGCTAAAAGATTAATAAATGTCCTGGCTTTGTTTCTTTATTATGTATTGGATGTTTAATAATCAAAATTAGAATCAAATTAAATTAAAAATCCAAACTTTGCAATAATATATTTTCTATTTTGAATAAAATTGATAGTTATTTTTACAATATTTCTTTTTTATTATAGCATTAAACATAGAAATAAATACTTATTCATTCATAAATTGCATCACATACAATCTTTTTCATATTATTGTTAGAATATCATACTTTATAAATTACAATACAGTAGTGATAATTGGGAAATTAATTTTTCTAAATATTCCCACAAAATACTCAAAAAAAAAATAAATTTTGGAATTATGGACAATATTAATTTAATTTTAAAAAATAAATAAACTGCATATACATTCAAAAAGAAACAAGAAATCTGTTTATTTGGAGCAAAAATTATTGCAATATTTGCAATTTTAATTTGATTCTAATTTTGATCACTAATTATTTAAGATGTAATGAAGAAACAAATCTGGAGCATTTAAAACTCTTTCAGATAGTGCATCTAAGATAATATATCCAGGCTGTGAATAAACTGAGGTTCTATAATTAACATCACCCAAAAGTGATGTTTAATTATAGAATCCCAGTTAATCTATAACCTGGGTAATCAAATCTGTCTATTATATCTACATATTTACTATATTTATTTGCAAAATATTCTCCTTTTTAATTTTTCCTTTCAAGATTTAGAAAAGGGAATTAATTAGAAAATAATAAAATGGCATAATTTTCCCATTAATTATTACTTAAATGTAAAACTACTAGCAACTATCAGAAATATTAGGTGAATATTACACCTTATTCTGAGTCTCTATTTAAGCATTATTCAAATAGTGAATTAAAACAAAAGTAAAACCAAAATTAAAATGCACAAAGAAAATTTCAAAATGAACAGAAAAGAAATTCATTTTAATCAATGACAAAGGTGCAGATCAGTTTCCCATCTCTGCAATTTGTGCATGAATTATAATTTTTTGTAGATAGTGGTACAGAACTATCTACATCAGTGATATAAATGGCAATGCACAAAAATTTTTTGGCACATGAAAATTTTTATTTTATATATAAATTTTTATTTTATATTATAACAACTTTTTATTTTATTTGATTTTCTAATTACTGTATTTATATTAAACTTCAATATTTTTAAACTTGTTTATATGCCTTAGATAATATAAATAAAAAACTATGTTTACAAATAAGTATATTTGTGTTTTGTTCTGATAATTAGTTTTGTATCTATACTATTATATAAATTAGGAAAACAGGCAATATATATATCATGGCATACCATGATACATATGTTGCCTGATTTTCCTAATTTTGGCACATAAAATACTTTGAATCTGCAATCACTTATCTATACTAAAAATTAATAAAAAATTATTATTATGCATTATATAAACAATAGAAATTTTATGTTAAATATAAACTGCATACAAAAATGTATCTGGGAAAACATGATATTTTTTTGTATCATTTTAAATTGCATTTTATAATACTGTATATGGAAAACTGAAATGATTCAGCAGAAAATGCATAAATATAGACAGTATTTAAAATATGTTAGAGCCATAATAAGATGGAGACTTCTGGTAACTAAACTCCTTGTATAAATTAACTTAATAACATAAGACAATTTATACTTTATTATTGATTTATATTTGAGCTAAAAAGATATTTTTATTAAAATTTTTCATAATTTTCCCTTTTCATTTTGCAGGGTTTCAAAAATAAATAAAAACGGAGAAATTACTTGAAGTAAATGGGTATTAACATCTAAAAAGGCTCATACAAAATATTTTGTTTTAAATTTTTAGGTTCTCAGATACAACAAATAATGATTATAACAAGCAATTTTTCCTGATCTTATGGTGCTCATTATAAAAGAGTTTTACTATATTTATATAAATGTACATACCATAAAATTTTGATTTTGCAAGAATACTACCACTAATACAAAATCCATCTTGACGATTAGTTACATAGAAAGCTGAAACAGGAGGATGATGTGAAACCTGTAATAATTTTAAGTTAATGATGAATAAATAAATGAATAAATAAATTCTTATTTCAGTTAGTTTTATTATAAAAAATTTTATATTTCAATATTATAAAAATTTAATAAAAAAAATGTAGTACCCCAATATGCACTATTATACCACGTTACCCCACCACGTCAGTGGCTTCACTCGTTGCTAGTATTGAGCAGGCTATCTATGTATACTGTATATATCGATGGCTTCAACTAAGCACAAAAAATTTTAATTAAAGCATTGTTTTTTATCAATATCACTTCCATTAAACTATGAAATTGGTATAAGTGCTATTAAATGAATGTAAAAATGCTAAACATGGTCAAAAATTTAAATATTGATCTCAGTATTAGCCTGCATATCATCAGTAATGTAATTTATTTAACTAAATTTTACTGGAAAACAAATAGTAAATCCTCAACTAAAATATTTCATTTTGAATGAAACATTTTTCTCTGTGAATATTTGAAGCATTATTTCATAAATTGTTATTTTAACTAACAAAATAAAATTGAGATTTTCTATCTAGGCTCTCTAATAATTTTTATAGAATTCTTTGTCCATTTTGTGCTCTGTAACTGAGAATCTTTCATTGTAGGGATGTTCATAAAATTTAATTGATGTATCTTTTTTAAATTTTAACTACATGAGTACAAACAGAACGAATATTGGCACGATATCGCGTGATCAATATGAGTTCGAAAATACTACCGATTGGCAATTAAGATTAAAAATTCGATTATGAACAAATAAAAAAAAAACCTTTTAGGAAATTCGGTTTATAATTCTTAAACAAATGCTTTAGTGCTGTTATTCCAATAAAAAAATAAAAAAAAAACCTTTTAGGAAATTCGGTTTATAATTCTTAAACAAATGCTTTAGTGCAATAAAATGTGTCTGTTAGACTCAAATGCATCACTGTTTCGTTAGTATTTTTGATTCATATTCACGATATTCAATGTTTATCGTCCTCCAGAAACATATTGCAAATAATTAGTTTTAAATAAAATTACACTATTAAAATAGATTATTCGAGAAAACTTCATATCTGTTTTTACATTTTTGTTACAATGTAAGGAAAATTTTCGCGAGTGGAGTCGAACCCAGTCCCTCATGAAAATTCCCCAGTTTTACTAAATAAAGAAACAATATAAGTACAGTAATCAGAATTATTGCTATAAAAATGAGTTATCGACATTATTTAACCTGAAATAATGATAAAATAATGATTTATAGTATAAGAATTTTATAAACTGTTTACTTGAAAAACTTCATATGCATAGTTTGTTACAGACAGATGAGAATAAGGCCAGATGGCCTTATTCTCATCTGTCAATCTGTTATTCTTATTCTCATCTAATAAGACCAGATGGCCGAGTGGTAAAGCTTTGGCTTACCATTCTGGAGTCCGAATTCAAATCCGAGTCCCACACCTCCAGTTTTTCAAGAAGGGTCCGGACCCGGCGTTGAACCCCATCCTTCAACCATCTGGTTGATCCTATCATGGATGTTGGCCAGCCTGTGATGGGCTCTACAAATGGCCGCCGCCAGATACAACGCCTGTGATGGGTTCTATAAGTGGCCGCCGCCAGATACAGAATATCCCATAAGGATATGGCGGCTTAATCTAACCAACCAACCAACCAGATGAGAATAAAATAAAACTGATAAGCTCAGAATCAGGAATTTTTTCTAAATTTTTTATGATGAAAAAACCACATTATAATCATTTTGAATTTTTTATTTTTAAAATATGCCATACAAATTTGTTGGTATGTTTAAAAAATTAGCTACTTCAAGAATTATACTGACAATTTTTTTAATACAACTTTATAATTATCGTCTGATTATTGAGTGCCACGTCAAATCACATAAAGACCACACCTATGACAGTTTAATTGGACTGCAGAGGACGAAGATTGATGGGTGGATTCAGTCTGTTTATGAAAATTTTCTGAAAAGGAGAACAAACATTCGATCCAATGAAAAGTCGACGAGTTTCCATGAAGTAAATCTGGCCAACATATTGATGATATTCAAAAGGGCATTCAAGTAATATGCAAGCATAATTTTGGCATTTTAGACTTCCCCTTCTCCATGTAAGCAATAGCAACAATTTATTGATCCGGGATCCTTATAGATTATAAAAGATTTTATTTCTCTACTTCCCTCCTCTGCTGTTTAAAAATAAAGAAGTATGCATTTTGGAAATTTGTAGTTTTTGTTATATTATCATTCGGATTTTAATGTTAAAGAGCAACAGAAAATATAAGAGAAATATATAAAACATAACAAATTTATACTGTAGTGCCTGCATATTATACAAAATAATTTTAGCGGGCGAATTAAATTTTAAAATTGAATTTTTTTTTTTTTTTAATTTTCTGTAAGCATTCAAGCAACCTCCCGTTCCTCCTAAGTAAGAAACTAAGATTTTCTTTACCTCTCCCGCCTTAAAATACTTGAATGTCCCCCAAAATTGCATTTATCAGAATACAGTATTTTAATGATTGTTTGATAATTTCCATTTGAATAAAATACAAAGCATATAATTTTAATATTCGAGAAATAATTCAAACAAAAATTAAAAATAAAACTTTAAATAAATGAAAATTTTTGGTATTAGTTTTAATTTCCTACCAATAATTATAATGATAAATAAACAATTATAAAAAAAACTAATCGCCTACTTTTATCCTTCAGTTTGGAATGATTAAGGATAAAAGATTAAAACCTAATTAGTGTGTCATTGAGATTAACTTGGACTTAACTTGTCTGTTAAATTTAATAAAAAGATCTAATAATATTTCAAGATATATTAAGAGAGTATATCAGAAGTTTGGACGTTCGCCATTTTTAAATAATTGAAGATAGAGGATTAACAGGTGGAAAGTCGAGATTATCTTTAATGGCAGAACATTATCATCAAATTTCATGAAAATATATTAACTTTAATCTAATTATTAGTAGGGAACAAAGACAAACAACAGTTCGCTGTGGGTGAAGGATAGATTCACCCACTGTCTCACCCTCCCCGTATCATAAAAGACAACTAAAAAGTGATTTTTTTTATCACTAGTGGTTTGTCACACTTTTGGTAGTATCCTTTCCCTCTTTCCTCATGTTTTCTTATACAGTATTCCATTCACTTCGTCTTTCGTTCTTCAAAAGATTAAATTTATGAATATGTCGGCCAGACGCGAGGAAGCGTGTTATGCTGTAACCTTGATCCATCCTGGAGAATCAGAATTCAATTTGAGTCTCACATCCCTGTTTTCAGGAGGAGTCCGGGCCCAGCTCGTTGAACCTATCATCTACCTAATAGCTGAATTCACTAGAGATGAGGGCTGTCCCTTCAAAATCATTTGCCGCTTAATAACTGCCGGTTGAAAAACGGTATAACCACAGAGGAAACACAGGAAAAAAGACAGCATAATGATCTCATAAGTCTAACTTTTCTTCGGAAACTAGGCAAAAAGTTACAATCAATCTCAATTATTAATTCAAAATTGTAAGATCAATAAAAAACTAATAGTATGAAGTATTATTAATAGTGAATTATCCGTAATATACGACAGTAAGTCATTAAATAACAGAAATTTTATTAATAATTTTTTACAAGCGTATATATAGAAATTGTGTCTTATTTTTCTATTAGTCCCCTACTTTGCAATATACCTGGTCCATTTGTCCACAAATTTGCGGATATCCTCTAGAAAAAAGCTTTTTGGCATAACCTTTAATAACTTTGCATTGCCTCCATTACTTCGTTTCATCTGCAAACTTCAGATTCCGCAAATGTTCTTTCAAAGATCCAAATAAGTGAAAATCCGATGGAGTTAAGTCCGGACTGTATGATGGATGTTTTAGTATAGTAAATTGTATCCACTATATGTGCAACTTATGAGGGTGAGAGTTGTCGTAAAGCAACAATATTCTTTTTGAAAGAAGTTCCTGGCGTTTCGATAGTATCGCGGACTTCAACTTGTTTACTAGCATAACAGTGCTAGTGAAACTCGAGCACTAGTCAGTTTGACCCTTTTTTCTTTTCACGTCATTGATGACCTATTCCGGTGTTCATCAATGACGTCTTTTGTTTTTAAATCTTTCCACTCATTCATACACTCTTCCTTGACTCAAACAATTGTCTCCATACTGAACCTTCATTCTTTTGCAGATTTCAGGTTCTCTCTCTTCACAAAAAAACGAATAACGTCTCATTGCTCTTTCACGATGTAAGTCAACAGCAAAGGGCCTATGTTGTATGAACACAGGCGCATACTTCTTGATCGTTACAATTTCTATATGGAGTATTGCTAAGGAGTCATTTTGTTTCGAAAATAATGTTATGATTTTGCATACTTTTCCAAGCACTTTAGAATAAAATTTGTTATTAAATAACTTTCCCTCGTAAAATAATCTCAGGTCAACAGATTCATTAGATAAATAGTTTGGATAGTTTAATGATCTTTCACAAATATAATTGGTTAAGCTAATTTAAAACTTTTACAACTTCAAATTTAGTTTATTAGTAAATATTCCAAATCCAGAAAAGTCAATGCAGATTCATTAATCCCTAGTCTTAAAGAACAGAAATCAATCGACTTGGCTCAAAAAAAAAAAAATTCAAATTGAGAATCGAGATTCGATTCCAGTTTTCTAGACTGGATGATCTTAATGATTAAATGTTCATTTTCCCTGACGATCCAGGTTCAGTTCTCTTCCCACATCTTTAAATTTTCTAGGTGGTCCGTGTTCGTCCTATTGAACCCCATTCTTCACTTGATGGCTTTTTTGCGTTTTTACGCCCCTTTTCAATCAGGGAGATTACTAAGGGGAAGGGCCAATTCCGACCACGGGCCGTACCCACACTGTGGAGGAAGACTGGATGATGAAGGACGGAGATCGCCGGCTGGACCCAGAACACCGAAAAATCTTTTCAGGAGATACCGGATCCGGGACGCGAACCCAGATCTTCCTGTATAGCACGCCAACGCGTTACACTCGGCCGCCTTCACCTGACGGTTGACACTATCATGATTGTGATCGGATCATAATGTGCTTTGGAAGCGTCTATCATTTAATAATGTCTGGAGAGTATCGTAAAACGAGAGTGAGGGAGAGAAACAGCTACCAGATTCTTAAGATAGGAAACTAATGCTCTTCCAGGCGGTAGCTCTGCTAATCTCATTATATATATGAATTGCCCTTTTATATATATAATTTAATACAATCAATCCAATTAATTAATTATGGATAGGAGTTTTTAAATTGTGAAAATTAGTAATTATTAATTATACAAAAATTGTGACAGACATAAAAGCAATTATTGTCTAATTCACATATTCCCATTTTTTTTTTATTACGATCGGGTTCTGGAAAAATCAAGATATTGTAGTTTTAAACATACACAGATTTGTGTGTTTTATAGTAGGCCTATATATTATTATGATACATTATATACATATTAGGCTTATAAGTGTGGAAAATATAATTAAAATCCTATATATATATTTTAATAAATTACTTTATTAATCAGTAAATATGATATGTTTATATTTTAAATTAAAACGTTTAAAAATCCTTATACGAAAATTATAAAAATACTTTTATTGAATACATCGCCATCTGTTATCCATTTTAGAATTTAATTAACGATGTTTTTCTTTTTAAGAAGTTGGTTCGTTAATGGTCTCATTCCGGTACATTTATAGAAACAAGGGTGGCTACATTAATAAAATAACTGTCAATTTGCGTTTAGAACGGAATGTAAAAGCCTTATCTATCTTTATCGAGCCAAATTAAAGAAGAAATAGACAATCGAGTCAATTGTTCTCTCCTCGTCTGCACGTTTGTTGATAAAGCAAATTCTTCGTTTGGTAACTTAGCTAAGCAGCAGCAGCAATTTTTCTGCGAAATGTTAACCATTTAGAATATTTTCTTATAATTATATCAAATATCGTACTTAAGATAGTTATCGAAATATATAACAGATGGCGCCATATAAATTTATCGTGTTAGAATACTGTAGTTATGATGCATTTTTTTTTTTTTTAATTATTATTGCTAATTAGAAATATTGCATAATTGTCACAAAATATGATTAATGATCTGTTCTATTTTTAAAAAATGGAAATAATTTATAATGATACGCGAGATTCTTGTGTAAGAAGTTCTAATTATTATTGAGGATTGGATGCATGATGGTGCAAACTTGTCTCTGTATACTGTACTGTATCAGGATTAAACGGAAGAGAAGAGAAACGTAGATAAGAATAGGTCTGTTTTTTCAATATTTTAAACAAATTAGATTTCTATGATTAAATATTGATAATAATATGTAAAAGTTGGATGTTAGAGGTATACTGTATATCCCAAAAATTAATTCGATTTATCAAATATAACTTGATACGCGACAATTAGAAATTAATATAAATAAGAAAATAGAATGAAAGTAAGAAAAATTCCAAAATTTTCGATTGTAAAGATCTATTTTATCTTGCGTTGAAAACGTACGTTACTTATAGTGTAAGAATAAGTATCAAGTAAATAAATTTCGCTTATGACAAGACCGGAAACGTTTGTTTTCTAAACATTTTCTCGAAAATTTTGCTTAGAGTTACGTATAAATATTTTTCCAACTGTTCACTAGAATGAATAGTTCTCGAAATTTATGTTAGTTTTTTTAAAAGTCGGTTTCATTTTATGAGAGTCAAATGGAGATAAATTTTTGTGGGAGATGATCGCAGAAACTATGATAAAGTGATTTATCTCATAAACATAGATCTATCACGCATTTTCAAATTAAGTTTCATGTGATGTATTGTATATTATCCAAGAAAATCAAAGTAACTTCTTGCGAACTGCGGTAAGAAAACGACAGCAGTCTATAGTTAATACATAAAAAAAAATCGAATCGCCATTATAACTTGATTTTCGTATTATGGCGAACGTTATAGAAATTTTTTCATTTATAATTTTATCGTTAAAAATTTCAGAAAAATACAAAAATGGATTCGCATGATTTAGAGTGAAGTTACTGTATTTAGCGAGCACATCCATGATAGCGAGTCATACGTTTGACGCATTGCCAAAAATGTCAGTAACATTTAGCGCACAAAAACCTCATAAATCACTGAAGTTATATACTGAACATGGACCCCAACTTCCATTTTACAACAAGGAATATGAATCTTTGCACGATTTAAACTGTGGGAAACCATATCCGGGTTTTATCCACCTATCGAAGAATGTCACAAAATCTGACAGGATCACGGTAAGGTCGAAATTACATATTTTGACGGGAATGAAATATGAATTAAGTGTCTAAACTACAGATATATAAACTGCTAAGTATCATCGACATTCAAGGACTTGAGTAACAATAACATAACAATGCCCAAGGTTGCTGCTTTTAAAGAGAGTCAACACAGTTTGGCTTTATTCCATAGATGCAATTTTTTTCCAATTCCACCTCAGTAGTTTCGAATTTAATGGTAGTAAACAGGTACTATAAATTAATTTAAGACCTCTCCTGTTACGTAAACTTTTCCTCCTTACCCAAACAGAATTTTCACTTCAACAGAGAGAAATCTTCATTAGAGAAATTATTATAGTTTTTTTGAAGATAATTAGAATGAACTAGTGTCTTTTTTTACGGGAAACTCCCTATGCCCTATGGTGATTTAGGTGACCTAGTTCTCATGGTGGGGAAATATTAACATAAAGGGTTGACAGATAAGGTTCCAGGTCATTAGTGGGTGCAATTGTTTCGAACTTTTCGGTCTCGAAACTTTTAAAAAGATTAAAATTCTCTGCCCTCTTTAATTTCCTGACATTCTTTAACTATGTAAAAATAGGAGTGAAACTAACAGTACTCACAGAGGAAGAGAGAGAAAACAATCTTTGTTTCTACTTAAAAATAAGTAAAAATTTATTTGAAATGAGTATCATTCTGCTAAAGACAACATGGGGCCGTTTTTCTCTATCCAGATTTGGAACCAATGTCAAGAAAAGGTCAAATAAATGATCGGCATAGCATCAAGAAGATTACATTATTAAGTTACTTTATTTAGTTATCTTAATTTGTTTTTGTTTAGAATGAGAAAGTTTTCACGAAAATTTCTTTAATTAATCGAATTTTTTCCTCGACTAAATCTTAAAAAAAAAATAATAAAATTTTTTCTCCAGTATCTAACTAATGCACTTTACTATCATAAATACATTTAAAGCTATAATATAATCGGATGTTGAAAACTCTACAGACATTAGGTCTTTGGCGTTTTGTGACACAACATTATAAACAATGATGTCACCGTCTTATAAATAGATCTATAAATATTTGTTGTTTTTTTTTTTTTACTAACAGTCAAGGCTATTGGCTGCCTCTTTGCCTATCAATAGGTTCGGTTTTATTTGACAACCCGCCAATTTTAAAGTTACTGTAGCCTTTTGTCAAACATAGAAAAATCTTAACTCTCATTTTAAAATGTCACTTTTTCTGACATATTTAAGAAAAGAAAAATTCTTAGTCTCTCTTCTCTCTCCATATTAAACAGTTTTGGAAGTTTGTACTTCTACTATATTGCAAAAAAATCAAGATTAATTATATAATTTGACCATTGATGTTGGATTTAGAGGAAGAGTAACCAACATAATGGAGTTTTCTTAAGGGAATGAGAGCATTGATACTAAAGAAAAATCATTAAAAAGATGTCTAAGTCGTCTGATAAAAAGAAAAAAGCTTTCAGTAACTTATATACCGAGAACGAAACGATAAAAGCAAAAAATTAAAAAAAAAAAAAGGCTATCTCTGTAGACATGCAACAGGAAGACGTTCGAGTAGATAACATGACTAAGCGTCGAACATCGACATTCTTAACATGGGTCATGATTTAAAATGATTCTAAAATTCTAAGAAAGGTGGGATGGAGAAACAACACAGAACAGTAAAACTTCTAACAACTTAATACAACAACATTCATCGAAATAAAAGGAAACGAAGAGAGGAAAAAAAACATACTACTTCTATTTACAAAATGGAATTCATTTTTAGAGTAAAGAGTTTTTGAACAGAATCGTATATAGTTATTTTTAAAGAGAAAGGACGACTGAAGGCGTCATACTTCGTTGTTTGTTTTGTGCAATCGATTCTGTCGAAATATAGTTGAAAAATAATAGGGATCATATTTAAATTCCTATTTTTAGTAAAAGTACGAGAAGCATAAAACTTTTTATTTGATAACAGTACCATTTATTTATACGAATCGTATAAATATACTTTCCAGTTAGAATTTTCAGTAAGTTAAAATATACATTCTTTAAACAATATTTTAATAAAGAGAATGCGTAACATATCAAGGTACAAAAACACTCTTTATAGATGAAATACCTTTTTATATTAAAGTTTTCTTGAATGTTATAATTGTATTATTTATTTATCTAGCTTTGTCAATCACATAAACATTTATAGAAGACGAAAACAGTTTTATAATCACTATCTAATGAAGGAGTTGTGATGCATTTCACATACTTGACATTGAAAGATTTTTACACATTACGAGTTAATTCACCGAAAGGAAAACAAAGTTTTACTACTTTACTGCGTTTTGCATAATTTTATATTGAGGGAAAAAAAATACTCACCCTTCCTATAGTTAAGGGAAATCCTACTTGAATTCCGACTTCTAATCTGAAACCCCAAGGTATGGATTTATCGCTCCTTTGAAGTAAAATGTTTATTAATTTTTCCATTTTAACCGTCGGGACATGGCACACGACTGTCACTAATTTTGTTTGGTTACAACTGGTGGGGTACTCGCTGAATGGGGGAAAACGTGCACGCAGTCTCAGTATTTTGAATTTCAGCCACTAGGGTGCTTTGTCGTGACCGGAAATACTTCATATTCGATGCCGGAAACCGAAAAATGTCACCGAAATAACGTCAAAATGTTGACCGAAGTGGACTTTGACGTTATTACTCTAATTGACAGATAACAGGAAACGATTTTTTTGAATTGTTGTTTCCGGTCAAAATATGATTCTGGCGTTTGTTAAATTTGTTTATTTGCTCCCCCTTTTAATTAAAAACACTATACATAAAAACAAAACAATATTTTAATAATTTTTATTTAAAAATTGAAATTTTTAATTATTTTAAATTTATATTAGATATCACGAATTAAAATTTTATATAAAATAAATTTAAATGCAATTAAAAAGTTTCGAATGAACTTTATAAATTCAATTAATGTCTCTAGGGGGAAAAAATAGATGGGATCATATTCTAAATAAAACATTAACGTAATGACATTTCCTGTTTATTAATTTATAGTCATAACCGAAAGGATTTTATATATATATATATATATATATATATATAATTAATCGTTCGCTTTTAGTTATTTAATAATTTTCCTCTTAAGAAATATTAGAATATGAAATATGATAAAAATAATATTTTTTAATAAGTATGGGAGTAAATTATCTGCAAAAATGTAAACCTTACAGGATTTTTAAAATATAAATAAACAATGTGTAAGTTAATAAGAGCTGAGTAAGTGAACAGATAAGGAAATATTCCAGATCTTTGTCTCTTTGTAAATAGAAAATTTGTTTTCCTACTATAGTACACAATTTTTACATATTTCATAATTACTTTTACCAACAAATTATTATTATTATTATTATCATTACTGTATAATTAACACGTATAACAAGAATGACAACCTTTCTAAGACATGATTTTTACTGAGTGAGACCAGTGATACTGACCTTGTGTGCAGTTATATAGGATTAAGACATAGATTCATATTTAAGTTAGAATTGAATTTAAAAATACTTGAAAAGATTCAAAAATATTTCAAAATACATTTAGTTCGAAAAATAAATTCTTAAAATTACACCAAAATTTATTATTTTAAACCCTCGATTTACGCCGGCGCTAGGCGTAAATATTGATTCGTAATTTGGGGTAAAATTACAAATCAGTTTCTGGAAGTTTCCACCCACTTATCATTGGCAGAGGGAGACAGATTCAGGTGGTCTCTTTTGTTCTATTTATAGCTAGAAACGCGTAGAAATTCGTGTAAACCGTGTGTAACAATAACAAATCTATAAAGGTACAAATTCGTAATTTTGAAACTACGTAATTTGTGACTTCGTAAATCGAGGTTTACCTGTATTAATCTTATAAATGCCTTTATTAACTGATAAATACAGAAAGGTGTGAACGAATCTAATCATATTCTAATTTTCAAGGATTTTTTTCCCCCGCGAAATAGAGGTCAGCATGTATCAATGACTGGTGTTGTTCCAAAAAACCCATAGATCCGGCCCTGTATTTATATATACTATAGTGATTCAATCAACCGTAGAATTAAATGTAGCCCCTCTAAATAATGCAATTCATCACCCTATTAAAAGTTAACAAATTCAAACACATTAGAGTCCCGATTAACCGAGTTCCGCATACGAGATGAATTGTCGATCATCTTGTGTTAATTTTTTTTTTAATTTTCGTAATTTTTGTTGAAAATTAAAATAATTACAGTTCAGTTCAAAAATTTAATTATTACAAAAATAATTTTTGATATAACTATCACTTGATTGTTTTTCTGCATGTAAAATAAGTATTTTGATTAATATTAATCATATTATATATAATAATAAATAATTTGCTTTTAACATCGATGTTTCCTTTCGATAGTTTTATCGATGCTCAACACTACTTTGGATACTCGGGACTTTGTTGCATTCGTATCCGAAATTGAATTTTAATTTAATCTCTAGTGAACGGCGGAAATATACCAACATTATACTGTTTTCAACGAAAGGTGAGCTGCCTTATATGGTAAGAGCTTATGGATTACAAAGGTCAATTCATCCAATAAAATAACCGGTTTCTGTTTCGTTCATCCAATAGCAGTTTCCTTTCTATCATCGCTAATAATTCGAAATGTTTGTTATTGTTTAAAATTGTCGAATTAATACTTCACATTTCATGTTTATGCTATGAAATATTAAATTAAATCTCTAATCGCTTAAAATTAAATAAATACAACGAATCACGTGTCGTCCTTTAGTATTTAGCAGCAATGGCGGATAGCACAGTTGTTTTTAAGCGAGGAGAAACATTGTCCAATCAAGCTAGAAATGCTATTTTAAATGTATACAAGTACTTTTGGAAGGTAGAAATCTGTGCGAAGTGACATTTTTAACAAAACTTCACTCGCTATTGGTATTTCTATATCGACAAGTAAAGAATTGTAACCGAAGGAAGCAAAACAGCAGACGATGACCTGGAAATGGAAAACACGCCAGTCAGACTGTCAACACCTGGAAAGGAAAGGTATTTTAGTATTTATAAATAAAGATTAAAATATTTTAATCTAATTACTGTTTTTAAATCAAACATAAAACTAAAATGATGATAAATTCTCTTTTGCGATCCGTTTTACATTGTATCACCTATAGTTAATCTAACTGAAAAGACTCGTCGATCATTGAATTTGGCCTTGAAAGTTCTTTAGTTGAAAGGACTATAAGTAAGGTATAACAATTAAACGTATCGATTTAAAGATATTTTTTTTTTTATTTTGAGGGCTAATAATATTTTTGATCCTTTTTTATGAAGCTGCACTAGAAAATGTTTTTGGAATACAGTAGATTCCCTCTTATCCGGCTCGCTTTAATCGGACACATTTTCGTCGAGCTATGAGCATGACGCCTTATTTCTCTCAAATATGTGTGCCTCCAAAAAACAATATCCGGCCTTTCCATGAGAACTTTTTTTTATTCACGCACTTTTTCTATCTAAAATTCATTGAATGTAAGATTTTGCACAATGTGTCTTTTTCCCATGAAAATCCAATTTTTTCTTTCAACACGAGTAATAATTTTCTGAGAGATGGTACTTTTATTTCTCTTACGTAAAAGTCTTGAATCGTTTGACGTATAACACACTTGTCAAAGTCATCAATTTCGCAGTTTCGCTCACTAGGTCTTTTACGATGTTTACCAGGTGATTTTAAAAAAGTCGATGAACCCAATGCTGAAACTTGATTTCTTATTTTCTTTATTGTAGCTTCAGAAACTCCACTTGCTTGAGAAGCCCTTTTCAGAGCTTGTGGGAGCGGAATTAATACAGATTTGGATGAAGCTTCACTGGAACAAAATTCTGCAACATTATATACGATTTTACGTGCTTGCGATTTCAAGACTTCACCTTTCCTAAACTGAAAGGACATCTTGCCAGACAATTATAAAAGCAAAAGCAAAATTAAATCAAGAATAAAATAATGCGTGCAACGGCAGTAAATCCGAGAAGAATGACGACTGGAACAAAATTCTGCAACATTATATACGATTTTACGTGCTTGCGATTTCAAGACTTCATCTTTCCTAAACTGAAAGGACATCTTGCCAGACAATTATAAAAGCAAAAGCAAAATTAAATCAAGAATAAAATAATGCGTGCAACGGCAGTAAATCCGAGAAGAATGACGCCAATTCCTCACATGCTTAACCCCCATTCAAAATGGACAGGTCTTGTTGCTATAGCGACCGCCACTAACTAAAAATCCTGGCGGGAGCTATTCTTGTGGTAGACAAACAGTAGGCTGATGTTGCTGCTCGGGATCTCGGAAGGATCCGAGATCGAAGCATCCGGATTTGAACCAACCCGTACTTCTTCCTCAAGAGATCCAGCCTCTCTTGAGACGGCCTTATGCCGTTCTCGTTGCTACTCTTCGAAAGTCTTCTTGGGTGGCGGGAGCTCCTTGCCCGTCACTGTCGTATGGGAACTCGGTAAAAGTCGGGTTTACGTGTGGGCGAGAATCTGGCAACGCGAAGCACGGCGTCGCGTGGCCAGATTCTCGCCCACATAATGTACATCTGTATACATTAAGGGAACTCGGTAAAAGTCGGGTTTACGTGTGGGCGAGAATCTGGCAACGCGAAGCACGGCATCGCGTGGCGCCATCTGTATACATTAAAGAATTGAAGATTCGCCGCACACTGACTAATGTATAAAATACGAATTATACATTAAAGAATTGAAGATTCGCCGCCCACTGACTAATGTATAAAATACGAATCGACCAGTGGCCGCTCGCCCATAAGGGCTGCAGGACTGCAGCCCTCCCACCAAAATGAAAACAGTTAAAATATTATAGCTATTACATTACTATACGATTATTTCACAAAAACATATTTTCCGTTCGTAGTATATTTATTTTTGAATTGTAGGTACTAGGTACCTCGAGAGGCGCTCTGTATGTGTGTATTATATGAGTCAGTGCGATTGCATACTCATCAGGACTGCAGTCAGTGCAGACCGAGTCACACCGCATAGTCAATGTACTGAACAGCAGTATGTGTATTGTATGAGTCAGTGCGATTGCGTACTCATCAGGGCTGCAAAGTGCAGACCGAGTCACACTGCATAGTCAGTGTATTGAGCAGGTGGGGTCACCGCATAGTCAGTGTATTGAGCAGGTGGGGGTAACCCGTGATATACATTTTGTGATATGTATTTCAAGGGCTGCAAACATTACAGTCCGCACTACGTATTTTCAGTACGTATTTTATTATACGCACTACGTATTTTATTATAATTTTTTTCAGTCCTCCCACAAAAATCATCCATGAGCCGCCACTGGAATCGACAATTCTCGTTATGTAAAGATTCACTCCAAAAAACTATACATTAGAGAACTGAAGATTCGCCGCCCACTGACAGAACTACGTGATCTAAATAAGAGAGAAAAAAAAATGAAATATTTAGAATCAAATCACGTAAACCAGATTTTTCCAAACCGTAGGGTGCACTCCTTTAGGGAAGCGCTAGTCTAGTGCAAGAAGGGCGCGCAAGAATTAACAAAAATACCATTTTTGAAACAAACAAAAAATAAATCCAAATTGGTGTCGAAAAACAATGAATCAGCAAAAAGGTTATAAATATATATATCTATGTACCCAGAAACTTTCTGCTATAGCTGTTTTAAGACAAAATATTGATCTCGTTTAACAATTGAAAAAGAATTGCGATTAGCGATATCTTCAATGAAACCCCTATTCGAGAGAATTTATGCTGAAAACAAACTCACCCATCGGATTAATATTATGTTGTATTAAGCATACAGTATATTTTATTTTTCATTTTTTGTAAGATTTGTTTAATTGTATTAAAAATTATTACACCATAATAAATATATATATATATGTTTATGTATAAGAACTTTATACAAAATATGATATACTATATTGTTTTGTACTATTAAACTGTAAGTAGAAAATATTTATAAAATTAGACTACTATGGAAATGAGGGGCGTACCAATTTTTTTATGAAGAAAGGGGACGCAGACACAGAAAGTTTGGAAGTTACTGACGTAAACTAATTACTAAGAATGCGGCATATTACAATGAAAATTAATAAAAGTCGATCTAATCTGTCGATAATTACAGTCTCAGCATTAATTTTACAGAGAGTATGATAATTTTGGAGTAGCCAATGAACTTCAAGATCGGAATTTTTAATAGCACCTTTCCAATAGAATATATCTATAAAATTATCCATATTTTCTTATATATTTCTGTTATAAATACCGTAAATATATACAGAAAATATAAATTTTTGTTTATCAAATTAAATATTTTCATGTATAATTTTCTATCACAAAATAAAAAATTTTATTAATCTGTTATGATGCATAAATCAAACTCATATTAGGCCTAGTTTGATTAATACAGTGTTTGTATATCGTATGTTAACTTTTTATTATAATAAAAATATAAAAGACAGACCGCTATTTGTTATTTCAAGTTCTATACCTATACACTTAATTGTAATAAGAGTCGTCTTCTCATATTTTGTTCAGCACTTTATTCTCAAGATTTTGTTAAATTTGCTTTGCCAGAAAGTACTAAGCTCACATACAGTATATGGGAGAAGAGATGTATAAGGCAAGATCTGAACTTGCTGATTTACCTATACACTTAATTGTAATAAGAGTCGTCTTCTCATATTTTGTTCAGCACTTTATTCGCAAGATTTTGTTAAATTTGCTTTGCCAGAAAGTACTAAGCTCACATATATGGGAGAAGAGATGTATAAGGCAAGATCTGAACTTGCTGACTGATCAAAAATTAAGAGAGAACAGTAAAATTTTATGAATTCAGTTCAAGTGCAATTACCTCCATCGGAATGAAAGATAGTTCATTTGTAATCTTGAGCTTCGCTGTTTTTTATGATACATTTTACCACGTTTATAATTTTGTAAAATTATCTTGCCACTTTTGAATATAGTCTAAATACGATTTTTTACATGTAAAACTTTAAATTTGCTATCTTTATATTTCGTAATGTTATATAAATCTAATGTTTCGTTTTCAAATTTGATAAATTTATCTTGCCAATTTTGCATGTAAATACGACTTTTTATATCGATTATTATTTTTTTTCTAATTATTGTAAATCAATATGTTTTTCTTTACACATGTACTGTTGCACAATTTCTCTCTCAAAATAACACGTTACCCAATAACATTCGTCATAAATATTTGTTTGGAAGGATAACAAATAGATATTGGTTAATTATGAAAACGATACATTAGATTTCGATAACATAATACTGTTAACAATCTCTATAGTGTATAAATAAAGGTGTAACATCATGATTTAACAGCGAGTTCTGTAGTATATAAACAAATGCTACTCAGATGTCGTCACTACTAATGGTTTGCCGATATTTTTAAACAACACTATAGAATTTTCATAATTCATATCTAACATAGGCAATGCCATTTTATATATCGCAGTTTTTCAAATTCAATGTAATCCAAATTTTATTGTTATTAAATTTTAAAATTTTTTATTAAAAAAATGAAAATTTCTTAATTTTTTCTTTCACTATAAATTATACTTTATTCGCAAGATTGTTTAGATTTGATTTACAATTCATGGTTGTATTTTATTGTATGTTTGTAATACATCATAATCCATTGTAGTATAAGTTAATTTGAGTACATACCAGTGGCGGCTCGCCCATAAGGGCTGCAGAGCTGCAGCCCTCCCACCAAAATGAAAACATTTTTAAATTATTATAGCTATTACATTATAATACAATTATTTTACAAAAACATATTTTTTTCGTTCGTAGTATAGTATATTATTTTTGAATCGCAG
>AYEL01066655.1:0-23850 GCA_000484575.1 Olivierus martensii | reverse complement strand
ACGAGAATGGCGCGAAGCACAAGGAGTCAGAAAACAGGTAAGACTACTGAAACTACCAATGAGGTAGAAGTAAATCTAGAGAACTACCTGGGAGATGAGGTTGAGGAGAGTACCAATACCCACAGAATTTTAGACGATAGAACAATTATAAATGATACTTCAATACCAGATACGCATAGGTCTTCCGAGATAGAGATGTTCAGACTCCGTATAGAGTTAGCGAAGATTGAGGCGGATAAAGCGAAGACTGAAGCGGATAGAGCTATCCGTGAAAAAGAAATAGAGCTTGAAAGAGATCGGATGTTATCGGATGCTAGGAATAAGGGAAATGTATTTGCTGCTACCGAGTTTGACACGTTGTTGCGTAGAATCAAATGGACACTCCCTAAAATGCCACATAAAGAGGCAGAAATACCGTCTTGGTTTGGAGCGGTGGAAGTCGTATTTCGGTCATTTCAGGTACCGGACGAGCTCCAAGGACAGCTGTTGTTAACGTTGCTTTCAGAAAGATGTAAGGTAACGTTGAATAGGTTGTCGGTGGAGGAAATAAGGGACTATGTTAGTTTAAAATAATTCATATTGGATGAATTGAAATTATCCCCTACTGAATATTTAAGTGAATTCAAAAATGCGAAAAAGGGGGAAAGGGAAACATGGACTCAGTTCGCAGCACGGTTAAGACTTATTCACCTATTATACGAATAGCAGGAACGTAGAATCCTTAGAGGATTTAGCGGATTTGGTGGTGGCTGATCATTTTAAATCAAAACTCGAAAACGATCTTCGTAGTTACGTAATACTACAGGAAGGCAAAGAATGGGCTAGGGCTTCAGAGTTAGCTAAATTTGCAGAAAAGTATAATGAAGCGACTATCAGCGATCGTTTAAAACGAGGACAACACCAAGATAGCATCAGGTCTTCGTTTCAATTCAGACACCATAGTCAAGGTCCCCCAAACAGCCAGAGGGGAAAAACCGATTTTAACGGCGATAAAAGGACAGCGTTCGGGGTTAAGTCAGAGAAAATTAAAGAAGCGGATAAAGTGGAACAGGTGAGATGTTTTAAATGCGGAAAAACGGGACATGTAAGAAGAGACTGTAGTAATAGACAGGAAAGTCTCAAAACTTCGAATTTTAGGCGGACTAATTTGATAATAAAAGAAAACGATAAGGACAATGAACAGTTGGTAGCAAGGATTAGAATTCCCGAACTAAACAATAGGAACTATGGAAACGCAGTGGAAATCACAGGACCAAATTAGAGTGTGGGGGAAGAAATTTAAACGCGCTTATCGACTCTGGTGCCGAAATAACCGTGGTAAAAAGGGAAGTATTGCCCGAACAGATAGATTCCTCAGGGAAAATAAGATTATTAGGCGCTTTTGGGGACGGAGTCGAGGCTTCGCTAGTGACCTTGCCGCTCAAGTTAACTTCTTTATTGGAACAAGCTGCACCCACAACAAAAATGTTACTAATTACGTGTGCTGTTACCGATGTTGTTATTGCTGATTATCAGTTTTGTTATTGCTGATTATCAGTTGAATGGTGGGTTGGAACCCACCATTCAACTGATAATCAGCAATAACAAAGCGCAATAATCTTCTGCTTACTGCAGAAGATTATTGCGCTTTGAGACAGATGAGGCAAAAGAGGAGTTAAATGCCAATGTAAATAGAAGATTATTGCGCTTTGTTAGAGACAGATGAGGCAAAAGAGGAGTTAAATGCCAATGTAGATAGATTTGATATAATAAAATTATTATAATATTAAGATTGTAATGATATATAATACTTATTATAATATAAAATAATCACAATTCCATAATAATTTATAAAATTATTAATAATTAACGTTAGTTTAATTTATGACTTTTAAATACTATATTTATAACTAAATATATAATATGGCATATGTGTGGCCTTCAATTATAATCTTTCTTCTGGCCACGCAAATGTTAGAGACGGGCTTGTTTAGGGATGGCAACAGTGACGGAAATACAATGCGCCGGACCCCGCAACAATTTTGTCTCCCAATCCTTTTTGTCTGTACTTTCTTTACTTTTTTTAAAATTAACAACATAATATAATAAAAATTAAATGTACCATGAAAAGAGTGAAATATTCATGGGAATCAGAGTAGTGCGGTGGTAGTAGCAGGAGCCAAAAATTTGGAAATAAGAGATGTGATTAGAGATTTTGCAAATTTAAAATCCAGGAGGAAGAATTTTAAATATATTTTCTTTTGATAATTTTCAATTGTGTCTTAAATGATGCAATTTTGTTCGTTTTTGTTATTTTCTAATAAGAATATCTTAATAAAAATTTGTTTTTTTTTTTTTGTGGTAATCAGAATAATATTTTGCAGGAGCCAAAAACTTTAAGTTCCGCCACTGGGATGGCAACTGCATAATAATCAATTTTACTCATATTCAAGTTCCTTGATTACCACTCAGCAACGTAAAAAACTTCATCTGTAATAATGGCGCAGCTGGATGCAAGGGAGAAACTTCATTTGTAAATATTTATACTATAATTTGTTCAGTGATTATTATTTATATAATAGATTTGATTAGTATAAACCAACCATAATCAATAAAATATATCACAAATAAGTTAGTGCATTTTTGCATTTTTCAAACAACATTCTTATTTTTTTTTAAATCCATTCCTCCTTGCTAAATTTCTGGCTGTACTACTGATCTGTAATATCATTTATAATGATATTCAATTGAATATGATACAATTTTTCATCTTAAAAAAATTACTTCACAAATTTGGAGAAATATATACTGAATCTGATTACTGTATTTGATTTATTTGTTTGACAAAATTTTATCTAAGTTTGGTATTCCTTTCATATATCAGCTTCCACAGACTGAAACTTTTATTATATATTTACTGTGGAAATAGTCTTAGCTTCTCAAGTTTTGAAAATCAATAAAACTTTTTCCAATTTAACCCTTAATACTGTATCAGTATAAGACAGGGGTGGCCAAATTGCGGCTCTTTGGTACTTTCAATGTAACTCCATACCATGAAAGTCAATAGGTAAATATGAAGTAAATATTTGTTTAAGTTAAACAAATTACAGATATATTATTTTTTTTATCTATTGTGAAAAGTAATATGTATCTATACGAAATAAATGCATTTGAAATAAGCAATTTTTGAAATCATGGTTAAGGTTACCCGAAAAAATGATGCTCTTCTCATTGATCCAGAAAGAAAATGCGGCTCTCGAGTATTTGAGATTCTCCTATGTAGTTCGTAGTGACATAAAGTTTGACCACCTCTGGTATAAGATCTCAGTACTATATTATCTTTTGCAGTTTTTTTTCATTAGGATAAAAGGATATTTTATAGGAATTAGGCTTGTTCGTTGTCAGCACGATAACACACGTAAATACCATCTTATTTGGATATAATTCAAATATGTTATTGGGATCTATTGGCGAACAAAACTTATTAAAAATGATCAATATTAATGATATAACAAAGAAAAATTTTTCACGTATATTTTTGGCAATGGCTCACCTAAATATTGCTTTATTGCTTGCTTTGAATGAAATTCACATATCTTATAGAGATCAGGACTAGTTTATGCCTAATGTAGGGCCGAAGAGTCGCGTGGTATAACTGTGGCTTACCACCCTAGAGGATCCGGATCCCATCCTTCTAGTTTTACAAGAGGGGTCCGGGCCCAGCCCGTTGAACCCTATCCTTCAACCTTCCGGTTGACCCCATCATGGATGTTGGCCAGCCTGTGATGGGTTCCACAAATGGCCGCTGCCAGATAAAGTTTATCCCTTGTGCGATATGGCGGCTTAACTAATGTAACCTAACTTAATGTAGTCCCTAAGCTGTAACATTTAAGGGGTCTTCCTCAAATGCATTTGATAATTTTTAGTGAACAATGAAGTCTCTTGTAATGTTAATCTCAAAGCTATAATTTGTCTAGCTTAACATAAATCCGGAAACCAATATGAGATCAATAATAAAGTATTGTACTGTATTCCCAAATCTGATGTATCTCGTATTTTCATAGACGATAAAAACTTTTAAATCCAGACGTGATCAGATAATTATTATAAAAGTGATTAATAAATCTAATCAACAATTTTTATCTGTTGTTTTCGCAATTTAACTTTCAAATTCTGATTATCAATAACATGAATGTAATGTGCCAAGGACATTAAAATAAGAAAGTACTGTGCATAAAAATCTAACAGCTGAATTTTGAAAAAATTAAGATGTGTTTTATAGAAATTTGATTTAAAGATTATTTTTGAAATAAATTTGAAAATGCTAATTTAATGTATCATAGTAATACAATTAATTGTTATTATCATAAATTAATTAACATAATTCGTTTAGACTTTATCTCTAATATATTCATACAAAGAATTGGCTATACTCTTCTATTAAAAAACTTCATAATTTATAACATCAATGTTTTTCATTTTAACATAGGAGTTGATTTAATATAAATTCAAATTGAAAGTATAGTGCGATATAAAATTGTTAATTTTAATGGTCTCATTTATATGCAAAATTTGAAATAATGCAAATCTCAAAACTTAAAAAAATATTCGTCAAAGATCGCATAATTCTTGGTGTATTATAAACTGTTTATATTATTGAAGAGCAGATAGTAAGCAGAAATGTCCACCATTATTTGTAGTGTGAACCATGCTGTTATTTGTGTCATCATCACTTCGTAAAATAAATTTTATTGCATCGTAAAAGTTATACTGTACTATACTTTTCCATGGGCTGATCACAATAATTATTTTTATAAATATCCATTTTTCTATTAAATATCTAACGTTTAGATATACATAAAAAATTATACAGATCATGTAATCTACAAATTAAAACACAGTATATTGTAGTATATAATATTTAAAAGTAAAAAATTTGATTATCCTGCTGTCTAACAAAAGAACTTATTATAAAATTGTTTTAGATTATAAAAAAATAGCTTATAGTCAAGGAAGTTAATCTCCTTGTTTATATTATTATAGATGACGGATACATACTCATATATCGCCTTATGCCAGGCGCAAACGGAAGTTACTATATGCTTTAATATTAATCTATAAAGTTGATATGATATATCTTATACAATCAATGAGGAGAAAAAGCAAGAAAATCATAAAAACAATTATTCATATCATTAAATTGATAAAAAAAATCAGAATAAGGGAAATTTTTACTAAAACAGTTTGAGAAATCGGTAAGATATGACTTTTGTGTACAGTAAAACAAAATACAATCATTGACTTAAGAAAATTATATTGGAAAATTAATCGATAACGAAAGCATTTCCTCGTAAAAGAGAAAATTATTTTCGGAAATTGAAAAAATGATATACATTTATACAATTCGTTAAAAGGGAAAATTTATGAAACGAATATTCATAAAGCGAGCGATTTATGAACACTCATACAGTGGTGCCTCGCTATTCGACACTAATCCCTCGCCAATGTAATACAGTGGTGCCTCGCAATTTGACAGTAATCTGTCACCAAAGCAATGTCTTGAGAAACTGTAGAATTGCGGGACAATATTTTCCATATAAGACTATGGAAAATAGATTAATTCGTTATCAGTCCCTATCCCACTCCCATAACGGGTGAGCTGAGAGAGATACACTATATTATTTACTTTATTTACTATTGTATAACACACTAAATTACAAAATACACTATTTTATACACCACACTATTGTATACCTAAATTACAAAATACACTATTTTATACACAATACATTGTATAACACACTAAATTACAAAATACACTATTTTATACACAACACACAACTTAACCCTTGGATATTGGAATGAAGTCTAGCAGACACCCTAGCATCCATAATTTTCTCTGGAAGTCTTCCAGCAGACACCCTAGCACTCACAATCTTCTCTCTCTGTTGAAAACATTGCCACAGTTGTCCTAGGAACATGTTGCAAAACGTTGCCACAGTTGTCCTATGAACGCCATACTCGAGTTAATTTAAATTTTTCTACTTTTCTGCACTTTATCTATAATTTTTTTCTTCGTCTCTTTGTTCTTCTTTTCGGAATTATTCCTCTGGTCAGTTCTCTTTCAACCCATCCTTACATTTCACTCAAAAAAGTAACAGTAATTACAAATTTTTTACTTTCTGAAAAATGTAGAATTGAAAAACACAAACAACACGGGCAAATACGAAAGTAGCCCAAAAAGAACTGACAAATAGCAAATGACATCACACAATTCCATGCACCCACATGCCAAAACCTGCGAAACTCAAATGTCGAATTGTGAGACTGTCGAATTGCGAGGCACCAACTGTATAACCTTATTTGTCAACATCGTGTGAACCACCGCGGTTATTGGTGTTATCACTTCGTAAAATAAATATCATTGCATAGCAGAGGCTACACTATTCTTTCCCATAGGCTAATCACTATAATTCTTTTTATAAATATCCATTAGGATCAATGGCGTAGCTAGGCGGGGAGGAGGGGACGGTCCGCATTTTTTGCATTAAAAACATTTTTAAACACTTTTTAATAATAAGAAGAGTAAAATGATTAACTATTCCGAGAGTTAACAATTACAAAATTATATGATTGCCATTGAAAAAAATCCAAGGTCCCTAATCGGATCGAACAAAATACTGTTTGTTAGTTATTATAGCCACGAAGTACAGAGTGATGGAGTGATTATAACATTTGTAATTTTGTATTTTAATTTATAAAAAATTAATTTTAAATAAGAGTGCAGCAATTTTACCCCTATTTTGTTACCCACCTAGAAATAATTTTTATTATTAATCAATATATATTAGCGGTCTATGAAGTCTGTAGAAAAACCCTTTTAATTTCAGATACTAAAAATATTCATCTCCAAATAATTTTTAATATGAGTGCTCAACTTCCCGCCATTTTGTCACCCTCTAGAGATATTTATTATGAATGAGTATATATTAGCGGTCTATGAAGTCTGAGAAAACTCATTTAACCCTTTAACTCTTAATTTACCTTCTCTGATAAAAATAACTTTTATTTATAATAGGCGCTAAAACACTATTTTTCGGAATAGAACCTTCATACAAGCATAACTTTGATCCAATTCCGCAGTGGTGGGTGTGACAATATCCGAACAAAAACAACACTCATCACCTCTACCATTCCCCACAAACTAATTATAACGCGACATCCACTGTCATTCGGGCTACACCGGAAATACTTCCAGTGCTCACCTGCTTTTCGGACAGCGCGTGCTGACAGCGCACGCTTATACGAACAAAAACAACAGTATGATATCATACTGTTATTCAGGATCTGTCACCTGTTTTTCGGACAGCGACGGGCTGACAGTACTGTCACCTTTGTCCTGCTGTCCATCCGAACAAAAACAACAGTGTGACGTCATCACTGTTATTCAGGGTACTGTCACCCTGAGATCTGACTACTTACCAAGTGGTAATGACAATACTGAAGACATGAATGAGTGAGAAAGAGATTTTGTAAGAGCAAACGACCAGAAAAATTAGAATGAAGTAATGACACATAAATAGGACGAAATGCAAAAACAGACAATCGGACATCAAAAGAGATGAGAAATATGCAGACCTCCCATTAAGGCAAAGGCAAAGGGATTCATCTGCACACAAGGAGAAAGAAAAATAAAATTAAAATAAATTAATTTAAAATTAATTTTTTAAAATTATATTTAAAAAAATTAAATTTAAATTAATTTGTTATAGATTAAAAGGAATTCCATTTGTTAAGACCTATTGTAATCAGGGGCGGACCGTTAGCCAAGGCACACATTGAGACACAGGCACATAGCGCAGGACAGGATTGCCTGGTAGGACCTATCCTTGACGTGACACAGCTCCACGCGCACATTGCCAAACAGTTCTTGCGGCTGAGTTCGTTCTAGAAATATGGAAGAACTTATTTAAGTTCAGAATCGGATTCCGAAGCATATATTAGTATTTCTCTTTGGAGACTATTTAGGTGAAAAGATTTTTATGCGTCCGCATAAAGTTTACTAAAATTTCAAATTGTTTCGAAGAAGCTTCCGAAGCGTGTGGTTGATTCATCTTTGAAAAAGCCGGGATAATGCGTCATAGCTTTGAAAGTCTTTCATTGTTTCTTTCTTTAATCGATGACGTTTGATACGACGTTGCAAATTCTGTGTTCGTTGTGGAGCTACGAGAGAACGTCTCCGTAACGACTACGTTCAGCAAGGAGCTGAGTATCGTGTCTCAAAGGTTGTTCGGTGGAAGCCTAAGTTGACGATAGCTCAACGACTACCGTTACTTAACGGCTGTCGTTATGTTCAGTATAGACCCTCTGGAAAGAATTACTCTTTTACTTTTGCCGTACGTCGGCGCGGGGAACCATTATTTTGTCAACAGATGACACCATTCTAAAAGAATACTATGTAGCGGGGCGAAACCAGCCCTTCCACCGGCTGCCCACCCCGGCGGAGGGGTCAGCCGAACGGGGATCGACGGCCGGACCTGGATCCCACGTAAATATTTCGAGGGGTGGGACCCGAGTCCACCAGAGTGGAAAGCCGAAGCGTTTCCACGCGGCCAATCCGGCCGATTGGGGAACCATTAAAGATTGGACGTATGTCATTAAAATAATCTTCGGCAGCTGGTCTATCCATCCAACCTGATAAAAATTAATCTAAGGGTTTAAGTGTTATTTTTGAAATCCGGGCCATCCGGAGGACAAACATTTTTGTAACGCGCAGTTTAAGCCGCTTCCCTCTGTGTAAATATTAAGCGGCGGGTCTTTCCAGTTCACCAGGCCCGCTCTCATCCTGGTGGGGTCGGACGTTGGAAGATGGGATGCCGAACAAATTCTAGAAGTGTGGGATCCTGAAATCGAATCCGGCGGTGGGGTCGACCGCGGCACGCTTCCAAAACACTATGGCACGGCTAACCGCCAGACTATTTTTTTTTGTTAACAGATGACGCCACTTTCCATTCAGGGAGAATACTAAGTGACGGGGCGAAACAAGCCCTTCCACAGGCTGCCCACCCCTGCGGAGGGGTCAGCCGGATTGTGGAGGACGGGGATCGACGGGCCGGGCCCGGACCCCATGATAAATATTTTCAAGGGATGGGACCCGAGATTCGAACCCGGGTCCTCCAGAGTGGAAAGCCGAAGCGTTTCCACGCGGCCAATCCGGCCGACTACCGCCAGACTATTCGAAACGGTCGAATGAAGATAATGGTACAAAAATTATCTTCTACAGCTTTCCGCTAAATTTCATCAAAATCTGTATATTAAGTCCGAAAGAATATTTTGGAACGTTAAACATCTGTTATTAGAAACGGTCCGAGCCAATGGATTAAAACTTACATGGTAAAGATGTATTTTAATCGAATAAAAAAACTCGAATTAATTTAGCCATAAAATAAATCCGACAGAATTTGGTAAAAATCTAATTTCTACAGTTATCAGTACAGATAGACCATCGGACAACCTTTACGGCCTACGGAATACGGCTTCAGTTGGTGGGAATTAAATGTCCCGATCGCTGGGGATACCTTTCAGGAGCCCATTTTAACTGCCCATCACCGGCTGATTCACCCGGAATCGAGTCGGCTGAAAGGTCGAAAGACCGGGCTCGGGCCTTCCTGGAAAATTGGAGGAATGGCCCGGAACAAAACTGATTTCGGGAGTTTCTCGGGTGAACGGGATTCCATTTGAAGCTTCGGAATATAAATTGAGAGGATGGTTAGAGGTTAGGTTAGTTAAACCGCCATAACCTCGTAGGATAGTCGGCCGGATTGGCCGCGTGGAAACGCTTCGGCTTTCCATTCTGGAGGACCCGGGTTCGAGTCTCGGGTCCCACCCCTTGAAAATATTTATCATGGGGTCCGGGCTTGGCCCGTCGATCCTCGTCCTCCACCATCCGGCTGACCCCTCCGCAGGGGTGGGCAGCCTGTGGAAAAGCTTGTTTCGCCTCGCCACTTGGTACTCTTACTTAGTGGAAAGTGGCCTCATCTGTTGACAAAAAAATAAACTTCGTGGGATATTCTGTATCTGGCGGCGGCCACTTATAGAGCCCATCGCGGGCTGGCCAACACCCACCATGGGTCTACAGGATGGTTGAAGATGGGGTTCAACGGCCGGGCTTCGGACCCCTCCTGAAAAACTGGAGGTGTGGGGCCGGGATTTGTACCAGGATCCTCAGCTCCGCTGGGCCCCAGATGCTGCCCCTAGGGAAGAAATTCATATAGGGTCTGTAGAGACTGGCTGCACCCACCCCTGGCTGGTGGATGCTCTGTAGTTTGCCACTCGACCGCCCGAGTTCCTGCGGGTCCGGAATTAAGAATCGGCCCAACCTATCTCCCGCGTGAGGTACGAGTCCTCTAAAAGGGTCCCAAATCCCGAGATGGGACACCGTGCCGAAGGGATGAATGGCGGAGGGCTAGAAGTCTTAACGGTGCCCATCCGAGAGTTGGTCTGGCTCGGGGTGTAGGGGATTCGTCCCCAGGTTAGGTGAGGTTGGTTAGATTAAGCCACCGTATCCTCATGGGATATACTTGATCTGGCGGCGGCCACTTATAGAACCCATCACAGGCTGGCCAACACCATGAAGGGTCAACCGGGCCCGGCTCATTAAAAGATGGGGGTCAACGTGCCGGGCCCGGACACCTCCTGAAAATCTGGAGGTGTGGACCCCGGATCCTCCAGGTAAAGCCAAAGCTTTACCACGCGGCCATCTGGCCGACGGGATTCGTCCCAGACCGAGGAAGCTCATTTCCCTAGGAATCATAAAACCTGGTTGAGTTGACCAGAGCGATATTCGATGCGGCGAGGCGCCAAAACCCGGCCATTGCACGACGTCGGTCTATATCGTCTCTATAGTAGCCCATCACAGTCATCGACTGTCCGTGGGCTGCAATGGGGATCGAAGCGGGGGAGTTTCTCGCCCTTTTCTATAAAGGAAAGTCCGCGCGTTGCGCGTTCCACCTTGCCGTTACGAATATTAGTTAAGGTTGTTCTTAGTAAGGAAAGGACTCGGACTTTTCCGACCTTTCGGCCGGCTGCTGGCGTTTTTACGTCGCGGTAGTGCCTGAATAAAGTGTTCCTATACGTCGGGGAACACACAGTAGTAGTCAAATCCGTTCGGCCTCTTTGTGTTCTCGATCCCTCTGTAGACGGAGAGGTTAGCGTCGGTTACGTCGCATTCTCGGCAATGTGAAGATCACTTACGCGACATAGTGCACGAGGTACGGATGCGGTGGACATAGCTGCAGGTCTGGCAAACCTGTGCGAGTCTGTTGTATTCGCGCTTCTTTCATTATCGTGGACCAAGAGGTATTAAGCGAGTCAGCACCTAAGTGGTAGGCAATGATTAAGCCGAGATTATTCTCGCGGACGTAATTACCTGTAGTACCTTTTACGGTGGAACAGAGGAGCGACCGGCGTACGTCAGCACAAGCACCAGGCAAGTGGGAGGATTTTTGGTAAAAGGCCGTCCCGCTGGGAATCTCTTAGTGTACCCAGACACAATGAAAATATCGGCCCGGCTGTACAGATACAGACATAGTGCCTGCTGGCACAAGCCCTCTCGCTACATTGAGGCGGCTCCCCTCGAGAGGGATGGATCCGTACCGAGATCGTCTTCAAAGATATATGGACGGTCCGACCCAATGTTAGTCCATGCCCTGGGTAAAATGCGGTAGTCCGTTATCTTTTGTATTATGTATAATATTTTTAATCGCAGCTGCATTTCTGTAGAAAAGCTTATTCGTTTCCCCCTTTAATTTCCATTTAAGTCTCTCTCGAATTAAAGGGAAAAATAAATAAGCTTTTCGTGTAGTTTTCGACCTTTTACAGCTGGGTGTGACGGTTCCAATTAACTAGCGGCCCTGAGCCAAGGCTCACCCTTAAGGCGGCCCTGGGTGTGGGGATACTTGGTAAAATGCGAGGTAAATGTCATCCCACTGAGAGCCTCTTAGTGTACCCAGACACTATGAACGTGTTTATTGTTCCAAATATCGGATATTCCTTCTTGGTATATATTTTTTTTGCATTTGGCACTGTCGAGTTCTCGCGTATTGTGGGAGTTTTCATAATGTAATCTATATATTAACCAATCTTAATTTAATGAACCGTCGGCCAGATTATCCGCACTTCCATCCTGGAGATCGGGTTCGATTCCCCGTCTCACCTCCAGCTTTTTGCAAAAATAGAGTGTCTATAAAGTGGATTAAATTCTACAAATACCGAGCAGTGCCAGATGTATTTGCTATATACTTTACTGTATTTATAAAAGCGATGCAAATATATAACAATAAAATAATAATATAAGCAAACATTACAATAAACAAGAAAATCTAGATACAATATTTTAAAATTTAAAATAATAAATATAAAGCACATAGCAGCAGCCAGGAGGATATTTTAAAATTTAAAATAGTAAATTTAAAGCACATAGCAGCAGCACCACGTGAGATCTCCTAGTATTCTAAACATAATATTTAAATTAAAATTGTATCACGTCTCGTGTTCCATACATTTTATCAAGCAAATTCAAGTACCGTCGTCGACAGGCCGGATCCGGCCCGCGGGCCGTAGTTTGGTAACCCCTGGACTATAATATCGTCAACGAAAAGTATTTTATTATGTTTCGATGTAAACCAAAACAATGAATATTCACCAAATACAAAATTGAGAAATAGTAATTCTCTAGCTGCCATCTGGAAATTCGAATTACTCGAAAAACTCAAAGAATTCGGCCGTACGAAACCATATAATTAATAAATTGAAACATAATATAAACTAATATTTAACATAACCGAAGATATTGCTTGGGAAAGCTAGATTTTCGCTAGTTGCCATTTTGAAACCCGATTTTTCCAAGAATTTCAAAGCGTGGATGGAGATATTCGAAATAAAAAATGAAAACCACGAAATGCAATACATTTACTTAAATATAACTCGAAATTTTGAGAAATTGTCATTCGTTTAGTTGTGAAATTCGAGCTTAAATTTCTCGAAGAATTTCGAAGCGCGAAACAAAATCTTTGTAGAGTATTTCGGCGCAGGAAAAGTATTCCAATACTTGGTTTTTCAAATTTCAAGATGGACAGGTTAGCATTTTTCCAGCCCCCATTTTACACGGTAAATTTCTCGAAGAATTTCACCGTACATAACGAAATTTTCTGCGCCACAATTCGGTATAAAACGATGGCGTGAAAGCTCGGGTGGGGGCTGGGGAAATGGAACTGGGTGGAGTCAGAGGAGGGGATAATGGTAAAAGAATTGTATCCAACCATAGACCGGATGATGGCGGTGCAGTTGGGTTGTATTTCATCCTGGAGAATCCGGGTTCACACACCTCCAGCTTTTCGACAGGAGTCCGATCCGGCTAGTTAAACACCATCTTCCACCCGATGACTGACTCCAGCCAGGATAAGGAGGGTTGGTGGTGGGCGAAGAAATGTCACGCCGCTTAGTACTGGCCGGGTGCAAAACGGCATTAAACCACATAGAAAACTTGTGTCCAACGTATATTCGGGCTGAAAACTTACCGATGTGGATAAAATTATAATCAGTATTTTAGTCTGGAGAAATAAAAAATTAATTATTTGGGGAATTAGGCTAACGGTTCCTAAATTCTAAATAATAATACAAAATAATGATAAATAAATTATTATGTTTTTAGTTTTAATTAAATTTTTAAGGAGGAATCAGCTTGAGAGGAATATCGCTGATCGACCAAAAATCCTTACGCGATTGACGGGTTGAACACTCTTGTCATATGCAATTGATATTCAGCAGGAGAAGAAGAAAAGGCGCTTGTGTAATAGAATCATGCGCACAGACGATTCAAATATAACTTCCGAAGAGAGATATGTCGATAGAATGCATGATACATTCCATATGGAAATGATCTTGGGACCGAAAAGATCTGGCAACGAGTCTCGTGAGAGACAGATAAAAATCTCCTACTGAGTTGCAAAAAAAGAAACTTAAAGGAACAACCGAAAAGAACGGAGAACGAAATAAAAAATCCCGAATGAAGTCGGAAAGACCCAAAAAAAATTAATTTTTCCATCCGTCAGATGGCACAATACGACAGGAAATATTTCGTCGTATGGCCTGGACACGTCACATACATTTCAGAGAGCCATTTATTGTCACTATTCATAATTCGATTCTTGTATAAAGATTGTTGATTCCAAGATTTACTATTCAAATAAGAAACATTGAAGTATTTAGCTGATTTGAATAGAGAGAGTATAAATTAATGATTTCCTGTCATTTTTTCCAGAATATTGAAATCAAAATTATTATTTGTTAATTCTTCTGTTATAATTTTATTAGTAATGTTAATTTCCTGCCGGTGAAGAGTTTTCGTCAACCGATGACGCCACATTCCACTCTGTAAGAGTATTAAGTGGCGGGGAGAAAAAAGCCCTTCCACAAGCTGACCACACTTGAGAAGTAGGCAACAGAATTGTGGAAGACGGAGATTGACGAGCTGGCCATTTTTAAGGATGGAAATCGAGAATCGATCCTCATCCTTAAAAATGTTTATCATTCGTCATTATTTAGTATTCTTAGAGAATGGAAAGTGGCGTCATCTGTTGACAAAAAGATTTCTTCAAGGGTGTGGATTGCCCATGGTGGGAATTGGAGTACCCAGTTGCTACACGGTGGAAAGTGCCGTACAATTGCAGAAGAAAATCCTAGCCTAACTGTTTGTATAAAATAACTTATGACAATGTTATAAAACATCATAAATTGTAGAATTTACAATGCTTTGTAACGTCATCATATCTAAATTTATAAAAACAATCAGGTTAAGTTAGCTAGATTAAGCTGTTATATCTCTTATTAGCAGAGCCGGGCTTGCCATAGGTGCAAGGCGTGCTTCGCACGCGGGTGGCCAAGGTAAGGGCGGCCAAACTGAATGTTGAAAACATAAAACAAAATATAAAATAAAATTAAAACCACTAAAAATAAAACGAAATTTATTTCTTTTAATATGTAAATTTGAATATTATATTCATTTGAAAAAGATAAATTAAAAAATAAAAATCAATTATAACGTCAATTTACGGAATAACTAACTGAATTAATATTTTACGTGAAGGCAAATATTAGAATCATGCAAAATCGTCATCTGAAATTAACTGATGTGCAAAGAAAAAAATCCGATTTTGATTGACAGTAGAGTAACTTGGGGTATTATGGAATAGGAAGGAAAAAACTGCTTGAAATTGCGATAAAATATACCGAATAGCAAGATAATTCATCTGCTTTTGATATAATTCCTATCAAAAATTGGGGTGATTGCGTGACTTTGTTTCAAAAAACGAATTTAAATCGTGACGACAAATGGAGATTGTCTACTGATTTTTTAAATCTAAGTAAATATTACTTAAATTGAAAATTGATAGATTGTAAATTGTGATTTATAAGCTATAAATGATATTTTGCACGTGTTTTCGGATTAATTGGCTATTCGTTTATTCGATCCGATATCATGTCCCACAGGGGCCGGTTAATAGGTAGTCTATTGTAATAAAATTCAAAATTAATCTTTTTTAGATCTTATTACTATATACGTAATATTAATGACGTCGAAATATTATAAACTATACAATAAAAATATTAATTAAGAATATATTAGGATCACATCTTCCATAATTATACATCATTATAATGTTTTAGTCATTTATCTATCAGCGATCAGTGGTGGACTTTGTGTGTGAAGAACGTGGAAAATTTTACATAGGTTGAATTGTTTGCGAGATAGTTTTGAAAAGAAATAATCATTCCCGAAATCATGCCGTAAGTCATTCTGAACTATCAACGTTACTCATATATCGAGAGAAATTTTCCCATAAACGCAATGTTATTTGAGTTCATCATCATAGGAGTTCAGTACTTCGAAATACCTAGATGGCTTTATGCAGGGTGCTAAACAGCGGCACATTCAGTGCTCATTACGTGTTGCTTATACCCTTATTAGAATCAGCCATCAGGCAGAGAATGGCCTCAAAGAGAATGACTCTGATCGTCCTGAAAAAACTCAAGTAATTCGCAATGGAACCTGCGAAATGAACTTGGATCCTCCAGGATAGCATTCTTTCACATTGATTCTGAAAATGTTTTTGTCGATTTCCAAATCAAATTTGTTAATATAATACTTGAAATAAACGTTTTTCCAATGCACTTCATTTTTTTTTTGTTAACAATTGTCCACAAGTCGCTTATAATTCTTGCTGAATTAAATTTTATATCACTTTCCATCCTATACTAAGCGGTAAGGCATTTTAATACCCATCTTATATCCATATCTATGACGATCTTTATGCTGCCTTCCGATCAAATGCTTTCTTCTTAATTTTTTATTTAAAAATGAATATGCATTTTTTCTGTGTGGCTTTACACTTTTAACTTCGGAGACTGAATCCACCAGGATGTCGGAAAGCCAAGCTAGATCCCTCTTGAAAACTGTGATGGTGTGAATTCCGGATCCTCCAGGATTGAAACACAGTACTCATTAAATGTCTTTTTTCCGAGTTTTATTCCTGCTCTCTATCTGTCAGATTCCAAGTGGAAAAGTATCCACTATTGTTCGTTCACGCCTGTAGTGGAATTGGCAGTCAGGTGCAAGATGAGCTTAATAATCCAGGCTCAGACTACTGAAAAAATTTGGAGATACGTGACCAAGGAATTAAACTGAAAAAGAACTATTACCAGATAAGGACTAAGAACTGTTTCTAGGCGGTAAGCAAACGCTTATTTAACCATGCAGTAGAGATGACGGCATGGTTAGGTGGTCATTGTATGCGTAATAGTTTTCTCTAGTCTAATTTTATCGAATAGCGATCAGTTAATACTAGTTTTAATCTTTTATTTGGTAAACTGGCTTTGAATATGCAAAACTATAGTAGAATCACCTCAGGAATGTACTAAAGCCAAGGCTAGGATGGGCGATTCCTTAACACACTCCTTTTAGCTGACTTGTCTATGATCGCTACTGCCTATAATCAACATTAAGTATAAATTTCTATTTCAATTAATAAAATGTTAATAGAATATGTAATTTTTGTTTCATATTGGTTTACATTCTCAATGTTTTATTGTTTAACGGAAGCAAAATATACTGGACTTTTCGTAATGGAGGATTATTTCTTTTACCTTTCACTCTACATTCTTGAGGTGATTCCTGCTATATTATTGACGATGGATGCTATTGACTAAAGTCAAAATAGAGTATACTAATTTTGTTGTAATTTTGATGATAATAGTTGGGGAGAATTATAGATAAGCATACTAGACAATTCTTCACGATTCTTTATTAAAAGTTGCACCATCATCGAATTTCTATGATCTGATATTAAAGGACTGATTGGCAAGATAAATTTATTAATGATATAGAATTATCAAAATGCTTCATAGTAGCATTACTATGCAATAACTAAAAAAAATGTAAGATAATTTAATACAGGAGGCTCGTAACAGTAATCATAATTATATTTTAATTCAGAATTTAACACATTAAAAACCAGACACAGAGAAAACACGCTTAAAAAAAACCGGGAAAATGTTATTTTACATACTCACTAAAAAACTGAGTAAAGCATTACTTACTACCTTTTGTCAGTATATTCATAGCAGCAAATCAAATGGGAATGGGCATAAATCTGGAATATTCAAAAATCCTGGATAAATTTTAAAATGCATAAATCATCAATATAGCAAAATAATTAAAGATACAAATACATCTTTCATCAAACTAAGAATCAGAAGTTTATTTCACAAATATATTTTGTTAAACTTTAACCATTAATTAACAATCATTTCTTTAAACTTAAGCCGGGTCCGAACACAGACTGCCAGGAGCCCGCATGAACTAGGGTTGGTTGGTTAATTAGATTACGCCGCCATATCCTCTTGGGATATACTGTATCTGGCGGCGGCCACTTGTAGAGCCCATCACAGGCTGGCCAACACCCGTGAAGGGGTCAACCGGATGGTTGAAGGATGGGGTTCAACGGGCCGGGCCCGGACCCCTCCTGAAAAACTGGAGGTGTGGGACCCGGATTTGAACCCGGATCCTCCAGGGTGGTAAGCCAAAGCTTTACCACGCGGCCATCCGGCCGACCGCATGAACTAGGGTCCAGTCGGCAAAAGCTGACTTGGCCGTATATTAAATTCGCCCCCTGGTTCCATCCTTCAAGGCTTCCAAGTTCGAAACACTGCTATAATAGTTGTTTTGAGGTCAAATGCAACAATTAAAAATCGCATGTAATATCAGAGCAGTGAGGTGATTATGCAACTAGAAAGCAGCGATTAATCACTGTCTTCTATAAAGAGATGCCATAGATCAGGGATGTTCAATTTTTTCTACTATGCGAGCTACTTTTCTATAAGTTATTTGGCGATCTACTCTCTTATATACTGTAGATAACGTTCTCCCAACTTGATATTTGATTACGTATAACTAGCCAGTTAAATGAGCTCACTCACTTCGGAGGACTCATTCTCCCACCCTAAAAACTTTAAAGAAACTAAAAAATTACACTTTTATTTGTGCATTTAAAAATCTATTCCTCACTTTTAATTATTTTAATTCAACAAATAAAACAAATACACACGTATTGAAATAAAATATTTGCTTCTCTATTTTGGAAAACTGAAGTTAGAAAAAACAACAGATTGTTTACAAATTCATAAGGAAATACTGGTTGATTAAAAAATAAAAAAAAAAAAAGATTAAATTTGGCATTGTTTGGAGCTCGCAATATTTTCGTAGTCAGGTTGATATGAAAAAGTAACCAATCTCCAAATGATCATTTGTAATTTGGTTTCTTGATTTTTTTATGACGTTCGTATTTGAAAAAAAGGATTTTGACAGGAATGTCGATCAGAAACACGATAGAATTTTTTGCGCAATATCTGTTAATATTGGAAACTTTTCATGTTTATACTTCCAAATAATAACAAAATTACTGATTTGACAATTTTAACGAAAAATTAATAAACAATAGCAATACACTTAACAATTAAAAAATATTACAAAATAATGATAAGTAAATTATTATGTTTTCAGTTTTAATTAAATTTGTATTATTGTAATATTGTAGGAGGTATCAACTTGGGAGGAATAAACAAGAGATCGGCCAAAATCGCTCCGCGATCGACGGGTTAAACACACCTGCCATAGATGATGATGTACCAGTCATGTAATGTGGGAAGATGCTCAGCTTATATAAAAATGATATCAGACATCAACTTCATTTTATGCAAATTAATGGGTTCCTGGACTACAATAGTGCCATATTCTCTTATCGCGACTTTTTGAATTAAACTTTTTACACGAAATCCTGCTTCCCCCTCCTCCTTAATTTTCCTATCAAATTTGGTGTGATTCTGGTTGTTAGACTGAGCTATATCAGGCTCTGAATAGGGGAAATTTAATTATGCCCACTCTGAATAGCTATCGATATCTCAATACGAATACTTAATAATACCGTAAGGTTACAGCCTGCATCATTGAATATATTCTAAATTTAAAATTTTTAACAATCTATGTGATAGCATGCCTTCATTTCATTGTAACACTTCGTATAACAGTTTCCTATTTTTCTTCCCTTATTTTTTAGCTGTTTATTGTAATGTTAATTTAGATATATAAATTACCTGTCTCATTATTATTTTGAAATTGAAGCATCGCCGATATCTACCTTATAAAAATTCTATGTAAATACCAATTATTATTGACCTTTTAATTTGCAACTATTTTTAAAATTAAAAATTTTTCATGCTTTGTCACTGTAATATAGGCAAACGAGGTGTTTCCTACATTTTGGAGAAATACGAAATGCATATTCGCTCACCCTATTATAAATTAAAATGTTTGATCTTCAATCCTGTCTCCTGACTCCAACAAAACTCCTCACTACGACAGATTTCATAAGTTACTCTACTTAATCTTATAAACAATGAAAATTTTTAACTACCCACTTATGGAGTAAAAAGTATTTATACTCCAGAAGTGATTGGAAGATTATAATTTTTTATGTCAAAAATTATAATCTACTCATTTTTGCCTTATCTTGAAAAGGAATAAAGATAATACTCATACATCAGAATAATATTACTTTTTCTATATTTTTGAGTAAAAATTATATTGTATTTTATCTTAAAAAATTAGTTGTGAAATGACTTTTTGTTTACACTTTTTTGATTTGAAACAATATAAAAGAACAAGTAGATTATAGAAGAATATTTAAAAATTCAGAATCACGAAATTTTTTTTTTCATTTTTAATTATTTATATTTATTTAATATATTTTGTAATACATAAAATATTTAAGAAAATAAAAATTTCTATTTATTGTAACTTGAGTGGTATTAAATACTGTATCGAAATATATATATACAGGTAGGCCTCGATTAGTGCGAATAATGGGTCCCACGAATTTCTCGCACTATTCGAAGTATTAACTATATGTAAAATATGGTAATTGGTTCTTGCTTTGTGAGATTCAGGCAATTAGCCAATCTCAGGATGAATAATCACAATACTAACTGTTTAAGAAATATTTATTTTCATATTTTACATCATTGTTCATCTAAATTAGTAACTTACCAGGAATTGCATCTCATATCATCATCAAAAGTGTTCTTTTTATCCATTTCGATATTTTTAAGAGAGAAAATTCTGTATTATACTATATGTCACAGATTAGTTAGGTGACGGACGGTGTGAACACTGTTCAGACGGAGAACAAAGACGGACGTGTGAACACTGTTCAGTCGGAGAACTAAGACGGACGTGTAACAGAGAGACTGACGGACGGTGTGAACACTGTTCAGACGGAGAACAAAGACGGACGTGTGAACACTGTTCAGACGGAGAACTAAGACGGACGTGTAAACACTGTAGTTATTAAGTACAGCACAATCAACAGGTCACAAGCGTGATCGCAGGAATTAATAAAAGTACATTAGCATTGCATAGAAAACCAAGGAAGAGACCAAATTTGTAAACTAAACTGCACAGTTGGAAGACGAAGAACGCCGAATAGAATGTAGTACACTGGCACAACACAAAATTACCATATGCGAGGGTGACCACATAATTAGTTGAAAGAGGGTGCAAGCGCATTAGTGTTAGAGAGATAAGTACATAATAAGTGAAAAAGCTTTTTGTTAAATATAAAATCGCTCTCTCTGCAAGGCTAGTTATACCCTTCAAGAATGGCAGAACGTTCTAATTCATTCCTTTGTTCCGTAAAGATTGGACAGTTGAAGATGAAATGCTGAACATTATTAATTTCGTTGTTATTGCAAGTACAATTGTCATTTTCTATGATTTTAAATCTTTTGAGATATTCTTTCGGGTTGCCGTGACCTGTAATGACTTGGGTGAGGAAAAAATTTGGTTGGAAATGTTTACAGTTCCAAATTGATTCGATATTGGTTAAGAATTTAGCCGCATGTCTACCTGTTGTTTCGTTGTTCATTTCAGTTTGCCAAGAGGAGAAAATAAATTTCCTGACATGTTTTTTATACAGCTGATAGGAACCATGTTAAGGATTATAAGAACTTGGTTAGTAATTGCCTTTTTTGTAAGAAGTCAGCTTTATCGTTCCCTTTACTGTTAGAATGGCCTTTTATCCAGTAAAATTTCATATCAAATTTGTTTTTATTTTCTTGAAAAAGCATTTTAATTTGTCTTGCTATAACAGAGTAGATTTTTTGATTTTTGATGATTTAAAGAGCAGAGTTACTATCAGAGAATATGATAATAGTTTCGAAATCGTACTAACCCTTGGCAATAGAGAGAGATAACTCCATAAAAGATAAAAAGTACGTTATAAACTGAGAAGAAGGCAGATAAATGCACACTTCTGATTATATAAGAAGGATGGCGAAGCTGCGAAGATGGCTAACTTTTTAGAAAATATATATAAGAAAAGTTTGAAGAAACTTAAGAATTTATTCATGGAAACCGGAATTAGTTAAAAGAAAAAAGAATTTTCGAGTTTTCCATTGAAGATGATCGAACATTCGACTGCAGTCATTAGCCATCCGGCCGACCCTAAATTCTTGGCTATGACTATAAAGTGCGTTTCGTATACGTTACACTAACTTGTAAGATAAACAAGGCGGAAAAGGTTATCCAATCACGTATGCGCACCGAGGTAGAAAAATTTTGAAATGTCCTTATTTTTACCTTCTCAAGAAAATGAATAAAAACAGCGTATCCGTGCGAAAATATGACCAAGTGAATAGAAAAACGTCTGGCCAAGATCAAATGCGCGAAAAAAGATGATTAATACACGTTAAAAATATTAAAAGTAACGGCAGAAACGAGTTTGGTCCAACACCTGGTTTCCTCCGTAAGTGCTCGTAAATTATTTCTATTTTTTTTTTTTTTTTGTAAATTACAACCTCCGATCAACGATAGATATTTAAGGAACGATTGCCACGACTTTTTTAAATGGCCGTAGTTTTATACTTCGTTCTTTGTAATTATTCGTTTCTATAATAAATGTTCTGGCCGAATAAAAGTAATCCAGTTATGTAAAAAAACGAATCATCGCTCGATGGTGAGAGGATAAAGAAACAGATTAGTACCACCAAGCCTCGAATTAAAATAATATAAAATTAGTGATATATGTTCGATAGTGCGGCGACCAGTGATAAAAGGCCGTGACTGCCAGTAAAGAAAAACTCTACCGATGGTCTTGGTTTGGCGGGGAATATTCCCTAATAAAATCAAAACTTTTTATTATTAATAAAACAAGTAATACACGAAAATTTAACACATTTTATCGGGTACCCGAAACATTTCTATCCTTGTAAATGTTGCAAACGGAACTTCATCTTGGAAAAGACTACGTCGATGGGCTGTCGACTATCGTATAAAGTGGGAATTTGTAGCAAGATGGCGGCGGAACCCACCACGCAAGCGATGGTGAAAAGCCACAGGAAAAGTCGATCTAGTACCATGGCCACGTACTGCCAATCTTCTTCCAGCTGAAAAAGAAAGTGGAACTGTATATCGTTCGTTAATCGATAGATCGAGTCCATGTAAAACCGGTCCCACGGCCACTGAATCCCGGGACTGGCTAGGTCGCTTACTGGCCTGGTGGAGGAAGGAATCGAAATTAAATTCCGTGATAAATATTTCCAAAGTATCCGAGTCTCGAACCCGGCCTCTAGAATGAAGAGCCGAAGCGTTTCTACCTAGCCAATCCGACCGACTAGAGTGATAGCGGTTTGTTATATGAGAAACTGTCGATCGATACGGCCTTAAGTGGCCAGCTAATGCCCGACTTGCTAACCCGATCGTAGTGCTTGTCCAGGCAGAAGACACTAATATCGACACTTTATGCCGACAGCTGTTTCTTTAAAATAGGCCAGCATCGGAGGAAATACCATACACTGTTTACACACGCGTCGGCATGGTTTCCGGAGATAGAAATGGCAAGAAACTGCCACCACGTTTATGTTGTTGTTTCTGGTCGGTAATTCATTTCAAAACGAATCCCGACTTCGTTTCCTACATTGTGTTTGGCGCCACGCAGAAAAATTATCAAATCTTTTGTTATCCATTTCATTTCTGAATATCGTGCTTGGGTTTGATACCCGATTTACGTCATTTATACGTAGCAAGAATGGATTACGTTTGAATTTTGAATATTAAATATTTTAAAACGACATGTATAACAATTTTGGGTTTTGAGTACACGGTAGTATCTATTAGTATATATTGATAAATACTCCAAGCGTAATATAAATAATGAAATATACTAAGACACAGCTGACAAATATACACTGACGGAAAAAAAA
>AYEL01066647.1:0-53098 GCA_000484575.1 Olivierus martensii | reverse complement strand
TTATATTTTATTTAAATATTATTTAATTTAATAAATTAAATATATATATTTTTTTATATTAAATTTTATGTTTTTTGCTTCATCGCATACTATGGATAATATTGCAAGTCTGTTAAGACGATTTTGGAGGCTGTTTGACCGTAAATAAGATTTAATTAATTTTAATTTGAAAAAACGTTTTTCCCATTGTGATTGGAATTTTGACCTTGATTGGAATTATTAAAAATAGGAAATCCACGTCTAAATTATAACAAATATTTTAATTTCTTAGTACTATACTTAGTTTAGTTTTTTACATATTAAATGTTTTTGACAGGATATCATTTATTTTTTTAGATGAAAATCAATTTTTTGAGAGAGACATTCTAACAATCAATAGCGGAATTGCAATGTGCCAGACCCCGCAATGCAAAATTAAAAAAATTAAATTAAAATGCAAAATTATAGGGGACCAAAATCCTCTTTGTCTGTACTTTCTTTACCTTTTATTAAAATTAACAACATAATAAAATAAAAATTAAACGCACTATGAAAAGAGTGAAACATTCATTGAATCAGAGCGGTAGGTGCAGTACTAAAAAATATGGAAATAATATGTATTTTTATTAAAAAAATTATCAAAGATTCATTTTTGATAAATATTTTTTTTTTTAAATATTTTTATTATAAATTTAATTATATAATTTTTAAATTAAAAAAATTAAATAAAATTTTTTATTAGATTTCTAGAATAAAAAAGAAACTGATATGTTTATTAACATAAAATATAATACAATATAAAATATATATATATATATATATGTTTACAAAAATGTATTACAAAAATATAATGGTTATGAGGAGACATTTTGAGCTAAAAATTGTCAAATTATTCTTTCTGGAATCTTTATTCACTTGTCATTAAAATTAAAAATTTGTTTGATTGAAACACAATAGCTGGAGAATATTTTCAATTCAAAACAAAGTATTACTTATTTTTAACATAGACATGTATAGATTACATACATACATAGATAACATTTATTTATTTTTTAATATGGCTGGATAACTTTTTCTATAACATTATATTGCAAATATATTTTTATTGATATCTATTAATTCTTGTGCACATATTTTTATATAAAAATCACAAATTGTTATTTTGAAACATTTCTTTTAGTTTTATGTCAACAAGAATAAGTATAAATTATATCAATAATTTAGAAAAGATCAGACAGAGATCAGCACCGTGAAAATAATATTTTATTTAAAAACTTCGTTTCTTTTATTGGCTAAACAGATTTTGTTTAGCATTTTTTATATATTAGAAATCGGATCTATATTCATCATTTTTTCTCAAAATGATTCCTCGGACAAGCCATTAAAATTCTGAAGTAAACTTTGAAATTAAATATACTGTATAATATACAATAAATTTCAAAACTAAGTAATATTGAATGAACACACATTTTAAATTAAAAAAAAATATAACTAAGCTTAGTTATTATTCAATGGCAATAGCAGAATTACAAATAATATTCATAATTTGTACATGGTGACATTAGTGCTCTATCTGACGAAATTATTTTCTAACATAAAAAAAAATCATCCTAATAACTTATACTCAGTGCTGTCATTCAGCAGGGTGTGGAGAAAGAAAATTGAAAATCACAATTAACATTTTGAGAGATTGCTAAATGTTTTACAACATATGTGAAATGAAGATACTAATAAATTAGTATATGTGTCATTATTATAGATTCATTGAAAGTCATACAAACTATGACTCCTTTCTGTTACGACTTCGTGCAAGCATATTAAACAACAAAAACGTGTACTAAAATAGTATTATAATACTGTTTATTTAATTATTACTTAAGAGAAGTCACAGGACCCGGGGGAAAATTTACATGGGCCCCAAATAATTTTAAGGTTAGTGAAGATCTTCGAAGGAAGAATTCCAGGGGGGAGCAAAGACAGAGGACGTGTACTAAAATAGTATTATAATACTGTTTATTTAATTATTACTTAAGAGAAGTCACGGGACCCGGGGGAAAATTTACATGGGTCCCAAATAATTTTAAGGTTAGTGAGGATCTTTGAAGGAAGAATTCCAGGGGGGAGCAAAGGCAGAAGAAGACCTCGCAATTCTATATAACCCAAATCTGCAAAGATGTTGGAGGAATAGGATATGCAGAGCTGAAGAGAAAGGCTGAGGACAGAGACAGATGGAGAAGGATAGCATGGACTTTTCCTTACCAGTCTTAGGACTGCTTCACTAGAGAGAGAAGGTTGAAGCAGTTTATTACCCCGTTTCAGACTCTAATTTTCAGCATCGCCCTTCTACCGTTATTTAGCACGTAAAAAACAATTTGTGAGATAATATTCGGGTCCTTGTAAATCCGGGCCTGGGGAATTTTATCCCATCATTCCTCTCCTCTTATCGGCCCTAGTTGTAGATCTATATAATTTTTTTGAGTAAAAATAAACAGAACCGGTTGTTATTCATTCTGAATGACAGCACTGCTTACATTGTATATGGCATTATATTCCGGCAGTTTTTTTATGATATAATATATTGAACACAATTAAAGACTATTAAAAATTAAAATACTGTAATATGGCAAATTTATATACATTTGCTGAACATTAAACATAATTAGATAATATTGATCTATTCAACTTTTTATATTAAAATATTTTGAAAAATAAATCTAAACCGATATCTTATAATTAAAATATTTTTCTAACTTGAATATTACGACTAAGATAATTATAGTATAAAAGTTCTGTATCTATATTTACTCACAGAATAGTATAAAACCAATTTTAATATTTTTATCCCAATTATTTGATCTATGAGATTTTTAAAGACAGAAGAGTCAGAATATTTCACTTGAAAATATTGAACTATCTTTAAAAAATAAATTTTTAATTTTTGAATTATGTTACAGATGTGTAATTTTGGGCAATGAACTGTCATCGTAGACGTCTGAATCGATTTCGTCTTTCAGAGTTTGAGTATTAATCATAGATCCCAAATTATTTTTGACAGAACTATAAAGATTCCTCGAAGTACTGTTTGAACGTATGGAAGCGGTTAACTGATCTAAAGATCTGAGTCGCATCTTCGAATTATTTCTGGAATTGGCAGTAGCAATTTTATAAACTCTCGGCAAGAAAATTATTACCAATACAACAGTGGCTGTCGAAACGAAGCCCAAACACATGGCAGGTTCGGTCCATTCAAAAGAGAATACAAAGTATAAAGTGAACCACGTAATCCAAACTGCGAATGTAACTAGACTAGCCAGATGGAAAAACAATCCTTCTCTATAATTTCTTCTCGTTTTTATGCAAAATGGCGTTAAAAAGAGTAGCATAGCTAATAAGAACATGTTATAAATTAATATAGACACTGTCCCGTTTTGATTGATATCACATCTAGCCGGGCAGTGCGATTCGTATAAAATATGAGATCCCGCATTCAGCCACCAATACTGAGCGCTTAATGCCACTTGTACACCAAAGATAAAACAATAAAGTGCCGTTTGAACAATTCCATTAATGTGCCCTGCCAAACCTAATGTTCCAGAAGTAGCGAGCATTAGACATCTAGCAATTATCGGAGAAAATACCGCTGCATAACCCAAACCCAAAACAGCAGTCCTTAATGCACAAACTATCTCTGTTGGATAAAAAGCGTAAGGAAGAACGGCCATATATAAAATTATAATCCCTATTAAAGTTAATAACATAAATCCATGATGTCCTTCTAACGATATTCCCGAACACATGTAATAAAGTATAAAGGTCAAGATCGTTGCAGACACGATGATACCGATACTAGAAATGGTTACACAGACTGTTACCCAAGTAGCTGATTTCCATATTCCGTTTTCGGTGTTATTCTTAACTCGAACGATTTCTTCGTTCAAACAATTGCATTTCCTTTCGCAATGAAAATGAGGTATCTTAAACCATCCTCCTCCCATCGGTTGCAAAATATCCAATTTCTTTGTATCGATCTTTAATTGATTCTGTGAAAAGTAACCAACCTAAAATATAAATTAAACTTATTAATATAAGGTATACGGTAGTTTTTCTGCATTTTTATTATATTGGTTAGTATATTTTACAACGAACGAAACCTGGATGTGTTTCATACGGAGTAAAAATTAATTTCTGTAATTAAATTATCTGGGAAGAAAGAGAATCGGAAATGGATGTTAGAATAATTAAGTTTCTAAATTGGAAATTGCTCTGTTAATATCAGTGACAGAATGAAATATAAATAAATATCGTTTTTCTTCTACTGAATATAGTATTAAGGCCGTGATACACTGAACGCGACGCGAAGCGAAGCATAAGAAAGCAACTTCACGCGGTTACGCGCGTACAGTGTGTCTTGGATTAGCTTTTCCCGTGCGGCTGCTCAGGTTAAAGCGCGTAGCCGCGCGAAAGGAGATGAAAAAGTTGAACTTTGACCAAATCAGCACGCGCGAACCATACGGTGCGGCAAGACGCGAAGGAAGCAATCAACCAATAGAAACGAATGTTTTATAAACTTTGAAAATGGCAAAAGTTCAACAGTGTGGTTGGGATTCAGATATAGAATTTGTTTTAGAAGTACAAAAAAGACCATATCTATATCACATGAGATTAAAAGAATACCGAAAATACACGATCACTTCTTTCTAATGACAAATCAACCAAACTCCGCAAACGACCTCTATCGGCAAATCTATGAAACATGGGAAGTAACTCAACTGCAATGTAGACAGGCTGCGGCGCAGTGCAACGCGAAGCGAAGTACTGTACTGTATGCAAGTTTTTGTCATCTTTGCTTCGCTTCGCGTCGCGTTCAGTGTGTCATGGCCTTTACAGAAACAAGTAGAGTTTATGTAGAAAAATAAACTCGAGAGTATATTCGAAGTAACTCAACTGCAATGTAGACAGGCTGCGGCGCAGTGCAACGCGAAGCGAAGTACTGTATGCAAGTTTTTTTGTCATCTTTGCTTCGCTTCGCGTCGCGTTCAGTGTGTCACGGCCTTTACAGAAACAAGTAGAGTTTATGTAGAAACATAAAATTTATTCGAGTGTGGTTTAATCGAAAAGACTATCGGTTTTATGCAGAAATATGGATATTATTCATCTAAATTTGAACTTTCTTATTTTGTATTTACATTAAATAAATAAAAAATAAAGCATTAAAAATGTATATTAAAAATGAAATATGGATATTATTCATCTAAATTTGAACTTTCTTATTTTGTATTTACATTAAATAAAAAATAAAGCATTAAAAATGTATATTAAAAATATATCATATCATACAGAATAAAAAATAATAATTATCAGTTCAATACCTGATGAAAAACTGCATTATCTTGACTTTTATCTTGTTGGTAAGACCATACTGTGGCATTCCCTGACTGAAAAGCCATTTCATCGAACTTATCTTCCAAATTATTCTTCAATTTTTTCATCAGTTGTTTATTAAGTATTTTCTTAAAAGATGAGCACTGCTTGTTTTCAGAGTTGCATTCTTCATTTTGTATCCTGTTTAATGCCCGAGAATATCGTAAAATTCCCGATATTGTGGCACGAACCGATGGATCGGAAATATCGCGACAATTTACACATAACTTATCATCATCTTCAATCGTTTCTATTAAATTTTCGTATTTTTCGTCATTCAGTATTTCGGATGACTCAACAATTAACAATGATCTGATGACGTTTTTATATATATTTAGATTTAATTCGATATTTTCTGGCATCAAACCGGCAACTAACCAATAAAATTTGTTCGGTGAATTAATGTTAGCCAATCGCATGGATTCTTGTAATTCCACTTCAGTGCCCAATAAAATAATGACATTGGTGGATTTTTGGACGACTCGCTTGAAGAAATTATCACTATAATAAACATATTTAAAAAGTTATATATTAATTTAAAATATATAAAATTATTTTAAAAAAATAAAATACCTGGAATGTGTTAGTAAACTTGATACAGTTATGCATATATTTGATTCAGAAGCTTTTTCATAAAAATCTTTTCGTAGTTCTTCACTAATGCTTAGAACAGCAACTTTAAACCAATTAAACTGGACCAAGATTTCAATAAGAACCTTGATTAAAATTAATAAATTTTATTCAATTAATCTGTAAATATTTAAAAATATAAAATGCTTTAATATGCAATGATACAGTGCATTCGAAAAGTAACTATACACCTGTCACAGCTTTCACTTTGTGTTTCACTTTATATGGGTTAGGTTAGGTTAGTTTTATTACGCCGCCATATCCTCATGGGATATTCTGTATCTGGCGGCAGCCATTTATAGCTCCCATCACAGGCTGGCCAGCACTCATGATGGGGTCAACCGGATGGTTGAAGGATGGGGTTCAACAGGCCGGGCCCGGACCCCTCCTGAAAAATTGGAGGTGTGGGACCCGGATTTGAACCCGGATCCTCCAGGGTGGTAAGCCGGAGCTTTACCACGCGGCCATCTGGCCGACACTTTATATGGGATGAGACTGAGTTTCTTAAGAACTGCCTTGTGTGCAATTGCAACATCGAAGTTTTTCTGTTGGGCTAACTTTCGCATGGACTTGTTGGGACTACGTTGCGTAGCAGCTGACATGTCTTGCAGTTTTTCTTCATCGAGTACTGATGGTCTATTACTCTGCTCATAGTCCTTTACCGATCCCGTCTCCCTAAATTTCTCGATTAGCGCTCTTATACTATGTCGATTAGGAATCGCTGTACTTTGAAATCTAACAGAAAACTGGTCTTTCACTGTCTGTGTGTACTCACCATGATCAATCAGACTGGGCTGATCAATCTGACGGGCTCGCAAAAGTAAACTGCACATAACGCAGGATTACCAATCTTTGCAAAAAATATTACTCGTAGGGCAGAACACAATCCCTCAACATATAATTGTATTTATTATAGATGTATAGTTAATTTTCGAACGCACTGTATTTCTGAAATTTCAAACATTCATAATTTACCTGTATTTCTGAATGAAGATGAGTAATTTTAATAGGAATGTAAGGAATCGATAAAGGTTGTAAGAAATTCAGAACTTCTGTATTAATTATGCTATTAGACGGCCCGAGAAATCCTGAGAATGAATATATTAATTAAATTTGTGCCATATTTCTAATAATTTCAAGAGAAATAAATATTTTCATTCATACCTGCCAAGCGGTGTTGATCGCACGAATTCAGGAATTTTGATTCAGTCAAGCCCTGGATTATTTGTTTGATCGTTGTCTGTATGTCTGAGCATGTATCTAAGGCTAAAAATCCTGAAAAATTTTAGAAATTTATCATTAATCTCCCGAAAAATTCTCTCGTGTTTCTAATTTTATAATGAGAAGAATGGTGCGCTAGATGTGAATAACTTAAAAACGATTTAATTTCATAATAACGATAGATTTAAAATTTTTATTAAACAAATTGATAGAAAATATCTATAATTTTTTTTTTATTTTTGTACAATTAATTAATTCATGATGTTTAGCTGTTAATAAATGAATGAGTTGAAACCATAGTAACAACTTCCATCAATGAAAAATTATAATTTTACCAATTGATTGTTAATTGGTTTCTTTTTTTTAAATCTATGTGAAAATGTTTCGTAGATAGCATAAATTAAATTAAAGAACATGGAATTAGTTTACATTTAAATATTAGGCTTGTAATTTATGCATTAAATTCGAATAAATAGATTCGTGATTATCATTTTCATTAAACAAATACAGTAATGAGATGAGGCGATTAAATTTTGCGAAAATGTTGAGAACTGAATGGTTGAACTGTACATACCTGTACTTATATAAGTAAAATAACTTTATTACGTAAATTTAAGTTTCTGAATTAAATTGCATTTGTTGGTTTATATTGTAAGTAATTCAAGTATTAATATTACTCGACATTATTGCTACTTAGGGAAGAGTGGGCTAGATTGAGACAAAAATGTTGTTTATGTTTTTATTTCTGCTCTACTGTATAGAAATTTTGTATTTATGATGTTATGAGATTTCTTATAGTATAGAATAACTCCCTGAATTTTAGCAGAGTCATACTTGAATGGTATAAAGAAATATTTATACTTTTGTGTAAGAGTACCTTTCAGTCTCACTGTACCCCACTGAAGGGCAGTATGAGACATTACATGGGTCACAATGAAACATGATATCAGAATACTGAATAACTTTGAGAAACAGTTAAGTATGAATGGGTTTTATTCATACGAAACATTAGTTATACAAGGAATGAAAAAATGAAAACAAATTATACAATTAAAGAGAAAAGAAAATGCTCAAAGTGGAAATATATATATAAAATAATTGAACATTTAGACTCTGGAAATTTACTTCAAAACATATATAAGCATTTTTGCGTTTTGTTTCGCTTGAACTATTGGCTCAGTAGTATCATTTTAATATCGCTTTTGGATATTGATGCCATATCGGGACATTAGGCACGAAAAATTTCACCGTTTTTACACTTTTTCTTAGGAATTTCCTTCAAAATCTCCATCCTCATTCAGTCAAATTGGCAATATAAAAAATGGCATTTCCCTTTTTTCTCTCAGATTTAACAAAAACATAATCTCCAACTTTTTTTGAAAATTCTTACTGCTTCTCTCATATCTTCCTCTTTAAATCAGTCATCTTAAAATATCAGTCTGTTTCTCGTCATGCTTTCTTGAAGTAGCTAGATAACAATCTGCTAGTTTTAAATAAATCCAAGCAGGGCCGGCGTTGACATATGCCTTTGTGCAGAAACCAACGTTGGCAAAAATTGATTTCTGCCCCTGCAATAAATTATTTAGTTTTCGAAACTACATTATTAATTTTCAATACGATTTTTGTATTAAATATTTATAAGCTAGTGATATTTTCTTAATTTTGAAAATTAAAAATTTGTTTCTATAACCTAATATAAAATATTAATTACTTTTAAAAAATTAATAATTTTTTCCAATCATTTTTTTGGTGCCCCTATAGTTTAGCGCTTTTGTGCGGTGCACAACCTGCATACCCACTTCCGCCGGTTCTGAATCCAAGCTTTCAATAATCAATATATGCACAAAATTATTAGTATGAGTCACAAATGTCTCAGTGTGGACAGCTATTTGATGTCTCAATGTAGCCCAGTATTCTTGAAACATAAGCCTACAGAAAAAATGGGTACGTATAACTTATAAAGCCAGTAAATAACAATATTATGCACAATTTTTACACTTTCTAGCAAAAACATTGTTTTTCGACAACCCTTTCACCATCTAGAACAAAAAAGAAAAACCTGAACTGAAAAATTTTACAAAACTCACCTGAAAACAAAAAAATTCTCATAGAGATAGAGTGTTGAAAATAGACATATGGGTAATGGCGATAAAGAATTATATTTAGGCGGCGTTGTACATTTAAAAAAAACCGGATGTAGGAAAAATGCCTTTTGTTTTACTGTGGAACATTCTCCTAATATAGTAGTTGCAGTATAGCGGCTAGTGTAAAAGCAGAGCCGGTCCTAGGGTAGTCGGAGCCCTGTTGCAAAGTTCTTTTATAGCGCCCCCTATATCTTTTTAAAGACAATAATGATGTAAATAATCTTGTAAGGCGCCTCCATATATGGGCATCAGGGCATGCTCCATATATGGAGCATGCCCTGATGCCCATATATGGAGGCGCCTTACAAGATTATTTACATCATTATTGTCTTTAAAAAGATATAGGGGGCGCTATAAAAGAACTTTGCAACAGGGCTCCGACTACCCTAGGACCGGCTCTGCTTTTACACTAGCCGCTATACTGCAACTACTATATTAACAGATCTTAGCCAATAAAACCGTTGAGTATAATCGGAAAAAAATGAAATTACTTTCCGAACAACCCAATAGCTAAATATACTCATCATATTGAAATGCATCAGAATCAGTATGATGGTCATCTTAAACTCTATTTCTATTTTTCTTTTTATTCCTATTTGCTATTATAATTATATTTTGTTAATTATATATTAATTTAGATTACTTTTATCAAACTAAGTGCATTTTATAAAGAAATACATTTTAATACAAACCTAAATTATCAACAACATTTCTAAGTACAAAACTAGCTCTTAATCCATATCCTTCTCTCAATATGCAAATACCAACAAATCTATTAGTTTTTCCTGGTGACCATGGTTCATTCACAGTTACAGCAAGAACACTACCTGTATAAATAATTAATTGGATGAATAATAATTAAAATAAGATTTCGATATGATTTTGATTAAAATAATTTTAAAAACTTAACTCAGATAAATAAATAAATAATTAATACTAAATAAAAGAGAGTCCTGAATATCTGAAGTAATGCAGGCTGAGACATGTAGGATAATCAAAAACTTGGATAACATGGAAAGTTTGGTAAATTATTAAATAAATGATTTGAATGCATTAACATGATGATATAATCTAAGAAAACTGCTTTAACTCTTACTATTAGATGTCTATTTACTAAACTAAATTAGAAAAGCACATTAAGCAGTTGAGAAGAACTTTAGAAACACTTTTTTAATAATAATACAAACGTTTTCGGCTCATTACAGCCATCTTCAGGTAATATTGACAAATAGAACAGTTCTAGAACGATCGTTTGTTCTTACAAGCGTTTTTCGTTCTATCAGAGTTTTTAAAATCTGCATAAATTACAAAATTAAAAAAAATAAATTTTTTGATTTGTTTTTGTTTCTGGAATTGTGTATCTTCTTTTTCTTTGTTCTTTGTATTAATTTTTTCAGTAATAAAATTATTATTATTATTATTATTAATGTTAGCAACTATGAGAGGAAGTAGTACATGATATATGTAATCTTATAGATAAATAAATTTTACAAATTCATTTATCATCATTTTTTTTAGCATAATGGAATAGTTAGCTTAATGGAAATCACTTTTTAGATACACCTCATATTTAGCAATAAAATATTGGAAGTAAATATATATTGCTAACTGTTTTATATCAAAATTAAAACAGAGGTATATCCATACTGCATACATTTAGAGAAGAAAATTTAGAAACTGACATGAAGTCAAGGACAGATGGCAGAAAAATATTTAATAAGCATTTGAAAATGACACAAAACAAGCATACATAATTTGCACAGGTGTGGTAGGATAGCGACAATCATATGATATTTCCTCTCATTTAAATAAAATATCTTGTGAAAAAAATAAATGTTATAATATTGTAATATATATTGTTTGCAATATTACTAAATTTATTTACATATAAAAAGTTTTGCTAGATATTAAAATATCTAGCAAAACTTCTATCTCTAATGTATTCATAATTTCTAATAATAAAAATTTCTCATTTACTCTATAATATTATACTTTCTTTCATTTAATGTTATTGCAATTTAATCTTTGCTTACATATTAATAAATCATTTTGGAATTAAATAATTAATTAATTAAATATAAGTTTGTAATAAAAAGTTTAGTCCATAAAAATATTTAAAATATTTGATATTGAAAATAAAAAATTATATTATAGGCCCAAACCCCTCAAGCTTTAAAGCAGTTTTATGAAAAAAATGAAAATCTTTTACCAAGGTAAATATTTATAATTTTTTAAGATTTAAAAATTTTTATAATTTTACTTATAATAATACAGTAGATTTCCATTAACAATGTTTCGTTTAATTAAGGTATTATCTGAAGTGAATTATTCTTCATGTCATGTTGATTTCTTTAAATTTTTGTAATAAAACAGTTGTAAATAATAATGTTTTAAATTACTAATTCCAATGTTAGGCAAGTTCTTTGAAATACATATAAATAAATAAACAAATTACAAGGTTTTTGGGCAAACTAAATTTATTAAAGAATCACTACCAACAACAATGTTTTTGGCTTTATGCCCTCATTAGTTTATAGCCTAAATAAGTTTAGAATATATCATTATTAAAATACAAATTCAGAAAACAAGAGCATATTTTAAAAATGAGCTAAAGCAGATGACATAATAAACTTCCCTTTTTTTAAGAAGTTTAATGTATCATCTGATAAAATATCTAACTGCTAGAAGTCCATTTATTGATATATAATGTAATAATATAATATGCAGTTTTTGTTAGTTTCCTTTATATCATATAAACTGATCTTAGCCTGTTGAGTGCCTTTATTGCCTACAGACGTCAAAGCAAAAAAAAAAACTGCAGAATGAAAAAAATGATAAAAAACAATAAAGAAGATATAAAAAATTCAATCTTGATTTTATTAAGCCAGCTTTTGCAAATTGTTTTTGTGTGTAATCATTGAAAATATTCTCATTTGATGTTGGGTTCTAAATTTTTTCAGTTGCCAAAATATTTTAAAATTACATCTAAACAACTATTGTTTATATTTGAACATCTTGATAGAATTTGGAATTTTTTATCCACCCCTGTCGATTTTATTGTCTAACTTACCAAACTCAATTATGCAATTTGATAAATGATATTTTGGAAATTTTTGGTAAAATCAAATTTTTCTTCAAATAAGCTATAAAATTCTGAAAATTAAAAAATATTGTAGATAAGAAAATAATGGTTAATTTTGTTAAAATAAATTAAAATTAATCATAAGTATTCATTTTTTATTTTAATTTCACCATAATTTAGAAGAAAATTGTGAAAAATGAAATGTAAACACAATATATAATTTGTGAATTTTTTATCAATAATTTCTGAAAATTTTGGCTGAATTTTGGCCATTTAAAGGGATGTGCACTTTTATTGCTTTATAGCAGCCAAGCCTACTTTGCATATGTGTAAGTGGCATTGGATCCAGAATTACAATACACCAGCAGCAGTCCAATTAGAGGAACAGAAATATATAATAATTGTTTATATACCATATTAGGCCATTTTTGTATGTTAGGATTTTTTCATATAAATAAAAAAAATTATAAAAAGTACTGAAAAAAATTGTGTAAATGAAGTAAGAACAAGTTATTAAATATGAAATATTAATAAAAATGACAATTTTTCAAAGAATTCAGGAAATTTTTTAATAATTCAATATAACTTCAATTAACAAATGATATATAATTTGTGAATTTTTTTCAATAATTTCTGAAAATTTTGGTCGAATTTCTTCATTCATGGCTTATTTTGTTCAGAAGACTTGTTGCTATCTGAAAATATCAATTATTTTGTTGGATGGCTACAATTGCATATTAAAAAAAAACATATTTTGATGATCTCATAAATGTAACAAAAACTTATGAAAAAAATAAAATTTGAAAAAATGCTTACAGTGTTAGAAAAGAAAACAAAATCTGCAATAAATATTGAAAATTTCAAAAGATTTTCATGAAAATTAAGAGAGATTTTACAATTTTTATTTTTTTATTTGCAATTAATTAGGCTTAATTACAAAACTCGAAAGGTTAAAATTATAATAGAATGATTGATTTTTTTATAATTTATTTTTTATTTGCAATTAATTAGGCTTAATTACAAAACTCGAAAGGTTAAAATTATAATAGAATAATAAATTATAAAAAAATCAATCAATCTGTGTTATTTTAGATTTTATATACCTGTTTTAAGTATTATTTTGCAATTAGTTGGAGATAATTTTCCTTTTGAGATATAAAGTAAATAGCAGTCATGTGATTAAAGCATGAAACTTATCCATTTGATTTATTGATTTGAAGATGTTGCAGGGCCAAAAAAATTAATATATCACTATGAAATTTTGTATATCTTGATTTTGCCAAATTCATCATAATGTAAGATTTTTCAACATGTAATTTTGATAATATTTTTATAAAAAAAATTATATTTTATTGTTAAAATTCATTATTTGATTTAGAATTACTTAACATAGCACCTTACGCAGTTGGTCATATGTCGAAAACATTTTATTCATAGTACTTTCAGTTATTACATTTTAATGTAATAACCAAAAGTACTATGAATAAAATGTTTTCGACATATGACCAACTGCGTAAGGTGTTATGTTAAGTAATTCTAAGTATAATTTGATATAGAAATAAAATATATTTTGATAGATCAGATTAAAATAATATGAAACAAAATGTTATCAGAATTCTAATATTATAAAATATTTATAATATAATGGAAAAATACTTCTAATAGAGTACAGATACTCCTTACTTGAACTACCTGTTTAATGATTGCTTGAACTTACATCCGAGCTTATGACTTTTTCTGTTAATCATTCTTGATAGCTTTAATGATGATTGTGATTAATTTAATCTAAATGATTATCTGACTGATTAATATATGTACTATTAAGACATATTTACCTGTATGTAATTATTTTACTGTACTGTTATGTTGATTATAATTTTTGTTAAGAGTTTTCAATCTTTTTTCATAATGTAATTGTTGCATTGATAAATAAAAATTAAACCAAATTTTTAAGTTTAAATTTGTTTCCAATATTTTCTAAATATATAAAAACAAGTTACACACCAACCAATTCGTTCTGCAACCAAATTGTGGGAATGGAATTCAGTCATTAAATGAGGAGTACTAGTAATTTATAAAAGTTATGAGGATTTAGTGCTTATTAATGTTGAAATTAAAATTATATAATTTGGAAAATTTTTGTTATGTATTAGGATTAAATGGAAAATAAATAGATAACAATTTATATTCAATTTGATTTTTTATATCTTTGTAATGTTTTGACTGGGTTTGTTGTTTTTAATGTGTTTTCATGTTCTGTTATTTTGTAGATTGTTTATTGTACTACATGCTGTTTTCATTTACACAGCTACTAATTCGTGTTGCAAATTTCTCAATGCATATAACTATTTGTTGTTCTCCTAATTTATTTATTAAATTTCTTTAATGTAATATTTATAATTAAATAAGAAGTGGGATGAATTTATGCATGGTTCTTTAATGTATCTGACATGTAATTTTTTTTTTTAAATTGTTGTTCAATAATGGTATTTTGTAGACTTTGATTATTCTTTCTATTTATTGAAGGTTTATCATCCTTAATTTACTGGAAATAAATATATTAAGACAAATAATTCAATTATATTGAATTATTTGTCTTAATAAACAATGATTTCTTCAACAGTAAATTCATTATTTTAAATATATTGTATATATCAAAAAATTGCTGAAAATGATCCAGTTATTTGGTTGAAAGTATTATTTTGTATTAATATTTTTTCTGTTATTATTATTATTTTTTAAAGTACAAACCAGATATACATCAATCCAGTAAGTGTTTTGCTCTCTTGATACTCTTAGATTGCTAATGCTTTTTCTAACTTAAAAAAATAGATGATACATTAAAAACAACAAATATTATACATTAATTTATTATGAGTGAGAAATATTTGATTATGGAAATATTTGATTATTAAAAACAACAAATATTATACATTAATTTATTATGAGTGAGAAATATTTGATTATGGAACATTGGTTATTATTTGTTTTATAAAAACTTAATTTTGAATTTTGAGAAAAATTCAAAAGTTTCATTAATGATTATTTTTTGACAAGTTAATGATAATGAATAAATATAAGCTTTAAAATATTTTTGAACTTAAAAATTTAAAATTTAAGAAAAAGTTTTAGTTTTTAAGAGAAACATAAACAATTTTTATTTCTGTATTTAATTAGGATTCCTCCTGGAACATCATCAAGTTTAAATGATCTTCTTATGAGATTATTAAAAAGAAATGCAAAAGACAGATTGGAATTTGGTATAATAAATTTTAAAATATTTTTAAATTTCATAATTATTTCAAATTATTTGTTGTTGTTATAGTAGAAGAGTTAACAATTAAAATAATTCATTAAAATTAATTCATTTTTAAATTTCAGATGAATTCTTTAACCATTCATTTTTAAAGACAATTACAAGAGAAAGTAAGAAATTGATTATATCATATATTAAATACTCACTTTTTAATATTTATAATTCACCACCTATGAAAATGATTGCAATGATTGGATTTCCAATATTTAGGAAATTCACTATACTATTATATAGTAATTTGGATAAATGAATTAAATAACTTTTCCAGATTAATGCTATTACTAGCAAATACTATTTTGATCTACTAAAAAATTTTAAATTTTGATGAGTTAAATTTAAATGCCGATTTTAGTATATAAAGAGAATAACAGGCCTTTGTTTTTTAACTTTTTACAAAAAATTTCAGAATTTGGTTGTTCAATTATATTGTATTGTGTGCAAATATTGGTAAGAGTTAGGTTTTGATTTTATTTTATATAAAATCTATAATTGATAGATTTCTAAAAATCTATTTTATATACGGGTTCCCCCTGCTCTATGAAAGTTGAGCATAACTGAAAAGATGTATAGTGAAGAAGCAATTGCCATTAATTTATATGGGAAAATTGTTGAGCATTCCTAGATCCAAAAAATAACTACCAAATCATACCAAATAACAAATAAAACCTAAAATAAAACTAACATATAGTAAAAGTAGTTACAATATAATAAATGCACAGCCTATATAAAGCAGAGTAATGCAATTACACTGTAATTTCACTTACAGCACCATTATGTTTTCAGTTAAGCTGCTATATCATATATAGCATATACTATATCTACTGGCAATAACTTTTAGAGAGCATCATAGGCTGGTCAATATCTTTGATGGATTAGCCAAAAGATTGAAGAATGGGAGTCAATGGCCCAGAATTGGATCCCTTCTGGAAAGAACTGGAGTTTCAGAATTGAAACCACTCCTCCAAGATAGTAAGCTACTGCATGATAATGCAGTAGCTTACTTGAGCAGCAAATCACAGATGTCGATGCAATGGAGGAAATCTTTCTTTGAGAACATGTGGAAAGTGCGAGAAATTCGTGGAACCAATTATTCGCACTAATCGAGACCTACCTGTACTGTGTTTTGTAATATATAAATGATTTCAGTACTTTTAGGGGCAATATAACAATAATATCTTGTCATTCAGATACTATTGCAACAACCTGTGGTGCAGCTTGGCCTATAAGACACTTGCACCATTAAACTCTAAACAACCAACAAACAAAACTTATATATGAATTAAGTTCATAACTTGAGGAACACTTGTATTAAAAATATAAATTTAATTTTTATCAGTGTAAAGTGAGTAGTTTTATAATTTTTTTATTAATTAAATTAAATATTAATTTTTGTCTTTACTGTTTGTTTGTTTCATACTCTGATACAAATTTAAAGATCTCAAGGACCATTCTAAACAATAAAATGCCTTATAAACAGTTATTATGACAAACTCAATTCTATCATAAGTTTTGTCTTAATGACTAATAAAGGCTGTTTATAGTCCAACTGCAGCGTGCCGTTTCAAGGTCGCTAGCAGAGGTTGGACGTTCAATGTTAACGTCATGGTTAATAGTCAAAATTCTATCAACATCAAACTTAGCACAGCGTGGTGCCAGCGTCAAATGTTAAGATTAAAATTTCCTCTACTTGGAAGTTCTCTCGCTAGATTAGAATACCTTGCGCAGTCCAAGATAGAGGATCAACCGTTATTGATAAGGACCTTATTTGTTTCTTCTATCAAATATTGAATGAACAAATAGTCTTTATTCTTTTTTTCTTCAATCTTCTCATTAATAATATAAGTGATATATTTTGTTTCGAAACAGAGTCCATCTTGGTAAAGAATTATGGAGCATGCGTAAAACTGAGAATGATGGGAATGTTGTTTATTATTTCTAGCATTGTGAAGTGTATGGTTACAGTCTGGCGCCAAACGCTAAAATTAAACGAAACTGCGCGAACGCAGCTACCGTAATGTGTCGCTGCAGTTGGACTATAAACCAGCCTTAACACTGATTTAGACTCAAAGCTCATTTATAAACTGTAATTTATTCTTAATCACAAATATTAAATTTTAGCATGCAATTTAGTAAATAAGTCTTTTTATCTTTCTTTAAAATATATTTCTTTCTTTAAAATATATTATATTTTTACAACATATCAACAAAGGACTATTCATTAACTCAATTTTATGGAGAAATTTTTTTCTGGTAACTTTTTCAAGCTTTCCCTGAATGGAATGTTTTCCAAACTTCAAATAATTAATAATATTGAAAATAATACTTTATATTTCGAAAATTAATTTTACTTACATTTAATTAAAAGCTTTTTATCTTCCTCTCTATTAATTTGTTGTGACAGACTATGCAAAAGGATTTGAGCTGTTTGATATCTTCGAAAACACTAAGAAAAAAATTAAATTTTGAAATACAAAACATATAGAAAATTAATTTTGTTAAATTTATGAACCTACCTCTTCTGGATTTCCAAACAATTCTTCTAAAGCAGCTGACTGACACTAGAGAATAAATTTTAGAAATTTAATTTTTAAATTTCATTGTCAATTATTAAAATTAGATTTGAAATAGTTTCATATTTACCATATCTATGGCATAATTATAAAGTAAACGATCAGCTGTTATTGCAGAGGAATTTGGATCAACACCAGTTGAGTGTAAAATACCAGAAGTATTTAGTAATTTACACATACTGAGGCAATAATGAAAGTGTTCCTTCATTGTACGTAATACTTCATAAAAAACAAAGTAACAAGTTATTTTATTAATTAATTAAAAATTTTAGATTTGATATTATTTTTTCAGATTTTACATCAAATTTAAGAATTACCTGTTCTAACAGTGGTTGAAGGTTGAAGATTACCAATCTGTACTTCTTGGCGAGATAACTGAAGAGATGATGATAATAATTGCAATGCACGCATATACAAAACTAATTGCTCAGCTCTCCTATATCCTTCACTCACTAATGATATTTGTTCAATGTTAGTCTACAATTTGAAATAAATATATGAAAATTAATTATAAATATTATCAATTCATATAAAATAAAATAAACTAGACAAATTACCCACTCATATAAATGAGTGAGTAATTCTTGGAGTATCACTAGATAACTAAAATAATATCCCTATTATGTTTTTAGAGGATTATCCAAATATGTTTAGTGGGTTATAATTAAAAGAGTATCCCTATATGTTTTTAGAGGATTTTTTCCTCCTCCTCTAAAAAAAGAAACATTCCTCCTGAAATTTACCTAAATTCAAATTTATTTATCTATTAAATATATAGCATTATAATATTTAATTAATTTTTAATTTGCTTTCTTAAGTATTTCATAAATTAATTCAAATTATAAACTACAGCATTAAATGTTTTTATAGATACCTCATTATATGATTCAGTTAAAGCCATTATTGGATTTGATTTTGATTTTGCAAGTTCTAATATACACTCTACTAATGCTAAAACAAAATTTAATTTTGCTAATGTTTCATTATGCTCTCTCTGTAGTAAAGTTTCTTCTGGTAAATCAGGAGCTGTAAATAAAATAGGACCTTCCATATTGGGAGGTGAAGTGCCAAAATACATAAAGCCAGGTCCTGTAGGAGATGAAGATTCTATAAATAATCTACCACTTGAAGCAGAACTTCTTCTAGTTCTTCCTGGAGAATTATGTGGACTGAGAGATCCAGAAATATGGCATTGATGATGGTGATGATGATGATGGTGACTGTAAGGCATTACATTTGTGAGAGGACTTTGTGGTAATGCTAAAAATAAATATAACTTTAAAGAAACTGCTCTTAAAGGCTAATATTTCAGAAGTCTATTAAAACAAGCACTTAGTAAGCAGGCCAATATGTTATATGTTAGTTGTTCTGCATTGTATGTAATGCTGATGAGGACGAGTTAAGATCGAAAACAGTTACATAATAAATTTTTTATGTTGTGTTTGACTTTGGCCTGCTTACTAAGTGCTTGTTAAATTTTTTTATGTTGTGTTTGACTTTGGCCTGCTTACTAAGTGCTTGTTTTAATAGACTTCTGAAAGCTAAAAATAAATTTTAAAATTTAATTTTTTTCTAAAAAAAAAAATACAATTATGTATCATTTAAATTATTATATTTGTTGGCTTATAAGATGCAGTTTTTTCCTTATTAATATCTTAAAAAGTGCATATTTTAATTTATTAATATCATTATCCCACATGTTATAAGCCAAAAGTAACTATACAGTAAATGCAAAAAACAGCAACTAGTTGATAAGCAACAAAATATATTTAATGGGTAATTTACATCATAAAAAGAATATTAAAACAAATAGTCGGTTAATTTTTCAGTAATTACCAAACTGTTGTTGGAATAATAAATGAATTCCAGTTATATATTTAAGCCCTAAATGATTATTATAATCATGTTGATGATAAAAATGATCATATCAATAATGAATCTGAAGATGATAATATTAAAATGATAATAATGTGCTTTTATTGACTTTTAGGTTTTATTTTCCATTCTGTTAATAGTAAATTTTTTCTTTAAATTTACCATTCCAAAATTAGAATGAATCTTCTATGCCAAAGTGTCTTATATGCCAACAAATACAATATATTTAATATAATATTTAAACTATTGATGCAAATATCTGAAAAACTTTTAAATATTTTCATGCATTTTAATGTTAACACTTTTGGGCTATTTATTATGAATTAGTATTTTCTTTGAAAACTAATATTCAATTTGAATTATTATTAAGAATTTTACTTTTTAATTAAAAATTATAAATTTTCTGTGATTTTTTAACATAAGAAATTTTTATTTACAGAATTTCTTGGAATTATATACCACTTTTTACTGATTCAAAAATATAAATTTTTGGCAAGTTTTTAGCTCTATGGGAGTTTTTGAGGTATTGTTTCCTCTTTAACAGTAAATAAATGTAGTCAGTCCTCATTTAATGTTGCTTTAGTTAAGACTGTTTTGCAATTATGTTGTATACAAAAACTAAATTAAAACTGCTTACTTTTACTTCTACTCTACAAATACAATTATAGTTCAAAACTAATTCTTTACAGAAAAATCAAACATTTATTAATAATGTTTTTGATTAATTTCAAATTTCATCTTTAGCCCAAATTCTAATAATTATTAAAAAAAAGAAACTGAACATTTTATATAAACTTTACACTTTATTCTGTATCACACTTATTTTATTACAAAATAAGTATGATACAGAATTTAAATCTAGTTGCTATAATATATTCAATGTTATATTTCAATTTTCGTAAAATGAAAAATTCAGGATGAATAAAAATGCAATGTGTAATCTGATATATCAAAAGTTACATTTAAATTTCTTTTTCTATTTTAATTGATATCATCAAAAGCTTGTGTACAATATAAATTAGTTTCATGTGCATGGCCTAGTAAAAAGATAATTTTGACTTAAGCATATAAGTTAAATATATTGATATTACCTCCAATTATATGAGAACCTTTCCAGTGAATTGGATCAACAATCTTTCCAGAACTTCCTGATCTCTGAATACTAGTATTAGAACATTCAATAGATTCTCTTACATTTCCTACAAAATTATTAATTCATATAATTAACTTTAAAAACCAAAACATTTATTTAAATATTGTATATTAAATTTCATACTATAATATTAGTCATAGATATTCATTGTTAATTTTGTTTCTTATAAGTATCACATATGCAGACTAATAATTTTCATATTTATAAAACAATGTAAGCATTATTTGAGCTAGTAATTATGAAAGTGGTCTGTCATTTCAGGTAGCTTGTGAAAACACAAGTTTTTACTATTAGTAAAATTTTACAATTACAAAAAAGGATTTATTTTGCAAGAGTAAATACATTTGCTTTTTCTTTTTATGATGATAGAAAAATTTTTATGATTTCAAGTCAAAATATTTTTAAGCAAAAAATATATTACTTAGACCAATGGTCCCAAACTCAAATTGTGTGCAGGCTGAATGCAGAATTAGAAAGGAAATGAAGAGCCGAATATTTTTAAACAAAATTACAATGAAAGGAAAATCTTTATTTGTAATTACTTTCATTTTTCTTACAAAAATATCAAAATAACATTATAAAATTATGAGATTATAAAACAGTTATTTTTTTTTTATTTTCGACTACTATTATAGCTTGACACCTGATGACAATGTGAATCTGCTAAACTTTACCGAAAACAAATTACTGGAAACTATCTTTATTAGATTGTATTACTGATAGCACAGCACAAGTTGAGTATAATTCGCTTTAAAACTTTACATTGCTATTTTATTAACATTAAATTGTAATAATTTTCTGACTATAACATGTATTTAAACAAATAACTAAAATTGCTTTGTGGACCACCAGTCTGAGACCACTGACTTAGACTACTTTCATAATTACTACTCAAATTTTATTAAAGCCTTTTTTCAGAAAAAGGCTTTAATAATAAAATGCAATATGTAAAATTAAAAATAAAAATACAGGTATCCTTTAATTTACAAATTTTCAATTTGATCATTGATTAATTAAAGGAGAAATTACAATATAAATACTGTAAAAGCACTTTCAAGCTTTATTAGCCTACATCAGTTACAGAAAGAATTCAAAAAGCATGAATTCTTTCTATAACTAGAAGTAGGCTAATAAAGCCAAAAGCACTTTTACAATATTTATAGTGTAATTTTTCGTTTTTAATTAAGATTTAATGTTTTCTGCCATTGAGCTCTCCTAGATGATACATTTTGGCAGTAGTATGTTGAACTTTATGTAACTAATTATCCATTATAAATAGTTTAAATCAATGCATTTCTTTCTTATTTTCTTCACTGATTGTAACAGATATATCAAAATTAACTTTGTGTACTCATTGATTTTATTATTAAAAATATGAAGATATATGTGAATGTTCAAATTTAAATAAATACAAAGATATTAATTTAATTGTTTGACACTTCATAAATAAGATTGGAAATGTAAAGATTCAATTTTTTTTAACAAGTAAACATGGCTGCTGCTAATGAATTTATCATCAGTTAATATCAAATGGAAATATAGCAATATCCAATGCTTCTGCTTAAATAATTTGTACATTTTCAGACAGTTCTGATCATTTAGAAAATACAGGATGATTATTTTGCAGCTGATTTTTGGCATCAAATTTGAGTTTCTGACAGTCATATGTGTGATGATCAGCTTTTCATTCCCATCAGTTGCAACAAAATTTTCATTACATATTTCGATTCTGGTTTTTTATAATGTTTAAGCTTTTTTAAATAGTTTTATTGAGATTCAGAAATGACAAAAACTTTAATATTTCTTTGATACTTCTGCTGAACAAACACCTCAATAAAATTATATTGCAGACAAATATAGCACTATCTTGTTCACTATTCATCTTTTTTCTTTATGTTGCATCACAATGTTTCAATGTTTTACATTTGATATTTTGTCAAAGTGATCTTATTTATTCCAACAGTGAACTGGATTTGGAAAACTTTTTTAATTATAAAAGAAATTACTAATTTATTTCAGTAACTATCATATTGTTCTAATACTTGAAAGTAGGGAGGATGACTTATATGTTGATTTCACATTATTAATAGTTTTTAAACTCTGAAATAGAAGGTTGACTTACATATGAGTATATATGGCAATTAAAAATCTTTGTTTTGAAAAAATATATCAAATATATATATATATCATTGATAAACTTGGCAAATTTTAAGCAATTTTAAATAATTGTGGCCTGTGTGACTTTGGCAGATCTTAAGCTATTTTCTTATATTATTTGTTATAAAAGCAAAAGGATGCATAGAAATAATAACAATTTAGATTATCATCATGTATAACAAAATTTGTTAATGAATAAAAATATTCCTAAAATATTTAAAACTAACTTCTTTCCTTGGTAGTCACAAAGAGACTGACTAACATACCTTTATAAATTTTTAATTATTTTTTTTAGTGATGCTTATTTATAGTATATAAATTGAATTCTATATGATAAATAAAAGAAAAACATTTAAATATCAAAAGCATTCAGTATTTCATTATTTTCATTCTTATTTAATAAATTTTTTTTTTTTTTTAATCAAAAATAGAGATATGTTATTTTGTCAGCTCTTAAAATTATTAAAATTAATTATTATACAATATATTCACAACTTATTATATATTAAAACATATTAATTTATCTGTCCCAAATTTGCTTTTACTGGACACAACTGTTTTTCCAAAAATTTATATAGCTTTCTGAAGAATTTGGTTACAGATTATTTAATTATCAAATTCTTGATTATATTATTTGATAATTTTAAATGATATGATACCATTTATCATCATCATTTTATTTACCTGAATGACGAATAGGTGATACAGAAAGAACTGTAGGTGGTGGTGTTACTGACTGACGTAAAGATATAGATGATCTTCGAGTTGTTAATGTATCACCACTAAGACTTCTTCTTCTGCTGCCTAATGGAAGTGTACCAGTAGTAAACTGAACTATATATAAACGAATTTTGTTTAATCCTAATGATTACTTTTTAAAAACAAACTTATGAAATTATTTTCTTCACTATGCTTTATATTTTCTTACCTGAAGGTGGTGATAAAGAACTAATATCAGTTATTTTTATACTGCTGTCAGTTGACTGTAAACTAGATGAATCTTTTTGAGACAATGGAAACTAAATCATAAAAACAGAAAAATTTATTATTATATTACATATATTATAAATAGGTTAAATAAAATATTTAAAGTAATACTTTTGGCATTATGGGTGACGAAGTAGGTGATGAGATTATATCTGTTACAGAATGAGGTTTTTCACCATTTGATTTTTGGGATGAAGATGAAGAATCTTGTAAACTCCTCTGAATTTGCTGAAAAGCTTCTTTTTGTGATGGCACTGGGATAGGTTCAGACTGTGGTAATATTGGACTACTTACTGGGGATACTGTAAGAGAATTTGATTGAACACTTTCAGGAGAATGTTTGCCATGTTCATGAATTGTAACCTCATTGTTTGATTGCATTTCAACATCAGTTGCATATTTTGGTGGTGTATTAGCCATAGTTAAAGTCCTATTAATTGAAAAAAATATATATATAATATATTGCTATTTTTATAATGTATAAAATATTAATATTGCATATTACAATAATAAAGACTCATTTAATTTTCGATTATTATTATTAAATTTTAAATTGTGTTTCATTATTATTTCATGAATTATTATTAAAATTTAATTATGGAATGTTTTGCATTTTTGTCCAAATATATGTATGGTTAACATTCCAGAACTCTGCTCCAATTCATTTTAAAGTTAAAACAATAATGCATAAAAAATAAATTACTTTATTAAAATGTAAATATTCCTTCACTTATGACCTTTCATATTTACAATTATGATAAAATCAATAAGTTTTGTAATTTATTAATGCAATTCATATGTGTACAGTACATATACAATAATCAAATATATTGGAAATATCCATTTTGTGTCTGATTCTTTTAGTTTTGTGTTTGTTAAGTTTGTTATGATACTATAATTCCATAAATAACAGCATGGCAATTGACAGTTACAAAATATTTCTGACTTGTAATCTTGGTGGATTGAACTGAATCTGGTCATAAGTCAAGGAATATTTGTACAGAAAATTTTCTTTTATTAAAAACTGATTCAAAATAGTAATCTCCTATTAAATATAGGTAATACAGAAAAAATTTGTAAATCTCTATTCAATATAATCATATCTATGGAAAAATAAATTTGGGAGAGAATTTGAACTAATATTGAAATTATGTACTTATTATGTAATATTGAAATTATGTACTTATTATGTTATTATGTAAAGAAAATTTTTAAAATATTTAATTATTGTATATTATTGTATATGTGTTCTTGTATATTATTTTTATTAGCACAATTTTATTATGCATTTAAGACTATAATGGAATATTATTAATTTACAATATTGGAATAAAAAAATGGATTATATACTTTGCCAGACTACAAATTCTCCAAACAATTCATGGCTAAATTTGAATCAATAAAACACAATAGAAGTTATACTTCTGGAGGTCTATGTAGAGGTAGAAAATTTATATGAAGAACCCTAGATCAAATTCATGTCATTTTCAAGTTATGTACACATTTTTTTATAAATCTTTTTTAATATAATGGAATTGCCAATTTGAATTTTTAATTATATAGAATTGTAATATGAATAATTTTGGTTGTATTAAAAAAATTTTATTCATTAAAAAAAATAGACTTACATTTAATCAATTATATAATCATCATTGTTATTAATGATTATTTCACATTTTATAGGCAATTTATGAATGCCTTCTGAATAAAATTTTTTATCTTTTAATACAAAAAAGTCTTGAATGAAAGAATTAACTACTACATTGTTATTGAATTTTTTTATATAATACATTTCGTAATGATTCAAACAGGTGATAATTAGATAGTGAGAGATCCGGAGAGCATGTTGGATGCAATAATACTGACCATTTAGGCTCCAAAATTTTCTCCTGAACAATTTTAGAAATATGCAGCTGCACATTATCATGGAATAAAATTTTTTCTGTTGACAAAGCTAGGAGACATTCTTGAAATTTATTTTGTAATCTTTGAAGTTGTTGACTTCATGGATCACCAATAATTGTTTTGTTGCAAGAGCTGATGGCCTCTCATTACTTGTTGACTCAATAACTAAATTCTTAGAAGTAGAACACTATTGTACTTACAACTGAAATTAATTCTGTTACAACACATTATATCTTTAAAACAAATCTATCTTTCTAACATCTAAAAGCAAATCTTTTCATTTATCTTCTGTAATCTAATCATCTGCTTCAAATAATAAAAAAAAAGAAAAATAAGTATTTTCAGCAGTTTTATAGCAATTTAAAAAAATTGCATATCCCAAAAATATGAAGCTAATTCTTTGAGAAAAATGTATGCATGAGTCATCTTTCCAAATAATATCACTTCAATATATTTTATTGATTCTAAATGCTTATCAGATTACTCTTTCTTTTAGTTGCAAACAAAACTACACTACTTTAAGCTAATATTGTTTATTTTATTTCAATTACCATTTCTTGCTTATTTTTATACAGTAATTAAAAATATAATAGTTTAATGCAGTGATGACTCAATCTTTTGGAAATTGAAAATCAAAATTTGGTACAGATTGTAGGCCATACAATATTTGAAAGTTCAGTGCATGTAAATACTGTATATATACTTCCACAGTTTCTAGAAAGATCCAAAAAACTGGAAGTACTTTTCTGGTAAACATTAAAAGTTATAGAAATGTAGCAGCACCACTTTTATTGTGTTTGTTTTATTAAAGTGTAATCATTTTGTTTCATTTAAACAATGCTGTATTATAGTTAACCTGTATGAGCTGACCACCTGTACAAAAGACTAGTTTTGATTGGAACGGATTGTCTTATACAAGTTCTATTATATCATAATTTTATTTTTGGGTAGTTCTGATTTGGATAATTGATCACTCTACTATAGTTTCATTTTAATTCTATATTTTTATTTTGTTTTGTTTTTTGTAAACTCTTTAACTTATATCTGTTAGAAATATATATATATATATATAAAGCTGAGCTTAATATGTAAAGCTGAGCTTCCTGCTTAACCTTATAAGTAAAGCAGAAGTCCTACACTATTTTTCACTATTTTATATATTTATTAAAAATATATTTTTTGAAAGTTTCATATTGTAGGCAGGTTGTGACCAGTGGGACAATGGGTTGAGCACCTTATGCTGTTACTGCATCTAATTTTCATTTTTTTTTTAAATATGTTAATTTTTTAACAGTTTTTAGCGTTTCGATGGAAAAAATTAACTTTTCTATAAAATTTGCGAGCTGCATAGTAAACAAATTTATTTTTAGTTACTTCGAAAATGTAAATTAAATTTTTGGTGGAAGAATGGTTAAATTTTTATTTTTTTTTTTTTTGTTAGTTTACAAACCTTTGAAAAATTCGCTACATTACTGAATTACAACACAAAAATAATCTTTTGTATTACAGCTGTTTACTTTTTACGGTTTTATACTACGATTCTAAGGCTTTTTTTTATGTAACTTTAGTCATTGAATTATAATTCTGATTTTTTTGTTAAATTAAATGGTGTCATACTATTTAATCTTGTCGCATATTTTACGGAAAAATCGTTTTTAATTTCTATACGGTATACTCTCGCAACAATCTTATTAAAGTTTATAATCTAATCAAAATAATTGAAAATAAATTTAATGATCTTCACAATAAATTGAAAGATCGATAGTATCAATTTAATATTATAATATATCTACTACTCAGTTTTGAAAATTTTAATGTTTGTTAGTTATTACAGAAAGATTTTTTACTTTCAATACAAATTTAAACAAACAACTAAAAATATCCATTCTGGTACAAAATAGCACAGATCTTGACTGATCTGAATGTGATTGACCGATCAACTTAACTAAACTACAAAATTTTCAGAAAGATCTGTATATCACAATGATAAATGGCTAGAATATCGATGCTGTTTTCTTTTCATTTTTTTTTTCCTCCTCAACTATATTGATGATAAAATATATAAAAATGATCGGTAGAAAAAAAAAGATTACCACAAACATATATTATTTTTTAATCGGATAAAAAAATTCTCTGGATGTGTTCTACTTCCCAATTTAATAAAAGATATATAATCACACACATACATTTCAATAAAAATTTAAAAGTAATATTTATTGAAAACAATTTTTGTTAATTTACAAATAACTTTTATACAGTAATTATATTCATATTTCTTTAAAAAACAATTGCAATCTATTTAAAGTTAATTATACTGGCCACAATAGCATGCTATTTTACATAAAAATATTTTATATAAATATAACAAAACTGTACATTTTTTTAAATATCACAGTCATTTTATATTATTTTGATGTTCAATTTATTTTTTTATATATAAAAATATTAAAAAATGACCTCTTGCTTTTGAATGGTATTCCAGAAAATATTTCTTCATTTTACATTTGTTATTCTGATTCATAAATATGATGTATAAATAATTTACATTATATTTCAAAGTTAGTGTCTCAATATAAAATATAATAAAAATTAAATACTAACTTAACAATGGAGTATCTTCTAATTGGTCATTATTAATATTCTGCTGTTCTTCAGTTGGAAGTGTGCTATATTTCTTCATGCGTTCAGAACTATAAATTAATCCATATCCAAAATATATAGAAAAACCTGAAATTATGAAATATATAAATTTATTCAATTAAAAAATAGCTATAATATAAAATAATTTATATATAGGATAAAAATAAACATCATAATAAATTAAATCTAATAAAGAAATCCAATTTCATGGAACATTCAATAATTTTTTTTTTATATCGGATACAAAAATCTGTTTTTAATCTAAAATAAAATGGAAAATATGAACATTATTTATTTATTGTAATTAAATAAATAAATTATAACGTTTATAAAAAGGCACTTAAATCCACATACATAGCATATGAATGTGGATTTAAGTGCCTTTTTATGAACGTAAGAATACAATTGGTTTTGTGGCAGAAACTCAGACCTCAGATTTGAAATCAGGAAAATCAAAATGGTGGTCAAGAAATGAAAGTAATAAGTCCTCTAGTTTTATTGGCATATTATATAAATAACTTCTATCACTGGATTGTGCCTAAGATAACAGTTCATCTGCAATACTCATCTACTTACCTGTCAATAATAATGAAGAATAAAAATTTCTAACATAATACAATAGAACCTGTATAAGATGACCACCTCCCATTCCAATCAAAACTGTTTGTTTGTTCAGGTGGTCGACTTATACCAGGTTAATAGAATACGCATTGTTTAAATGAAACAAAATGATTACACTTTAATAAAATCGAAACGTATATTTTGTTACAATTTATAACACAGTTTATCATTTATTAAAAAAAATAACTTATTTAATTAGTAGGGAAAAAACTATCAATAGTGCTTTGTCGCATCCCACTTTTATTTTTTATAATTTCTATTGTCATTTAATTGAGACAACAATTTTTCATTATTTTCTATTAGTTTAATTCTTCAACATGTTTCTTGCAGGGTGTCATTCACTTAAATTTGCAATTTTCATTGTTTCTTCACTTTTTCATTATTTTCTATTCTTGATGCCAGTTTAATTCTTCAACATGTTTCTTGCAAGGTGTCATTCACTTAAATTTGTGACTTTCATTATTTCTTCACTTAGTCAGAATTTCTTTTTCAGACAATATTTTGTGGATTTGTATTTTCCCCACGTTAAATTTTTCTGCTAATGCTAGTTCAGAAAGACCTTTCTTACTGCCTTCAATCATTTTTATTCACTGTTCTGAATTCAAGGCATTAACTTTCCATTTAACCCATGGTTTAGCTATGTTTCAACATCCAAAGTGCATGATAGCATTACACATGTGAGATTACATTTGATTAATACGCTTGCGTAGAACACAAGAATCCAGATCTGACGGATCTGGTGGCTGATTGTTTTCACTTTCCCTGTTTTCCCTATATCACTTCACCATAGGTCTTCAAGTTTTAATTTTTAATTAAATTTTGTATTAAAAACGTTATCATATCATAGGTACAAATCTAAGGAACGTGCATAATAAAAAAGACTCACATTAAAGTAGAAATGATAGAACAAAATCATGGTAACGTCATTCTGATGGTATGAATGATGGAGAAAAATTCGCACTGTGAAATTTTTTCAATTGTAGTGGTTTGACTCAAATAAAATTCAAGTTTAAAAGAAAATGGTACTGATATAAGCAATAAAGATAGTCAATTAGTAGTGAAAATTATGTTCGTCATAAAAAATTATGATCATCATAGACAGTTTCACTGTATATTTGGTCGGGGGAAAAATTCGCACTGTGCAATTTTTCAATTGTAGTGGTTTGGCTTAAATAGATGGTCTATAAAAATGATGGTCGTGGTCGCATTAGGGAGGTGGTCATCTTATGGAGAGTCAAATAGCATTATTTCTATGGGAAAAAATTTGATTCCCATAAAATTGTGGTCGTCAAAGTCAAGTGGTCTTCTTATACAGGTGGTCATTAAGTCAGTTTTTACTGTATTTATTTTTAGTGCACTCTTTGCTATACTGAAGTATTACTCATGTCTTTTAATTATTTATTGGAAAATGTATGCAGTATAGAATAAAAATTTTAAGTTTGTCATTACAAAATTTAAAAATCGCATTTTGGCTTAATTATTTTGTAGACATTTTGGTTATTAATTGTAAACCATTTTCTAAATTATTTTTTATAAAATTTCAGACTTTAAAATGTAGTACAGTGAAATCCCGATTTTGAAACTTTTCAGGGACCGTCCCGAAGTCGAACGAGCCAATGAAACGGGAACTCTGATGACGTCATAATAAAAAAGTTATATAATTATACGTTAGGAAGATGATGACGTCATAATAAAAAAGTTATATAATTAAAACGTAGGAAGATGCAAAATTTACATTGCATGTATACTCTGATGACGTCATAATAAAAACGTTATATAATTAAAACGTAGGAAAAGGGAAAGTTTTACATTGCATGTATAAGAATATGTTGGGACTTCAAAATAGACGTTTAAAGCGGGAAAGTCGTACGATACGGGAACTCACGAGCAGGGTTTCACTGTATAATAATTTTGTGTACAATAATTTAATTATTGGCTTAATTACACTTTTTTTGTAGTTTCATATATGTTTGATTATCCAAACTATTTGATTAACTGAACAACTTTGGTCCAATTGATTTGGATTACTGACACACTATTGTATTCTATTAGCCAAGAAAAATACACTAAAATTTTATTTTCATCCTTTAATTCTTTGTTTCATTTCTAAGTAAATTAAAATATGAATTGGTCCAATTGATTTGGATTACTGACACACTATTGTATTCTATTAGCCAAGAAAAATACATTAAAATTTTCTTTTCATCCTTTAATTCTTTATCTGTTTCATTTCTAAGTAAATTAAAATATGAAATTTTAATAGTGTTTACAGAAATTTCTTTCTAGCATATTGCAAAATACTTGGTTTCCCTTCTAAGAGATTTATAATCATAGATAATAGTTTCAGAATAAATAGTTGGATTGTTTGTTGGAATTATAAAATGGAAATCTAAAATTTGTGGAAGCCACTCTTCTATAGTGATTCTGAAAAACGTTAAATTTCCTATATTAAATAAAAAAAAACTAAAAATATTTTTTAAAGATTTAACGTTTATAAGAAAAAATTAGATTAGCATCATAATGTTATGATAAAAATGCATTATTGAACTTAATACTGGAACTTTAACTGATACAAAATCTGAAATAACTCCCAAACATTGATTTATTATTACTTTGATTTCTTATATATTTTATTATTCATTCAAAATGTATCAGAGTTCTTTTCTAACCGAAAACACTGAATAATTGAAAATAATAGTTAAATTGGTCCAATTTAATAGTATAGAGCAGTGGTTCCCAACCTTTCTTTTGGCCATGCCCCATCTAAGCATCTCTAAAACCATGATTGCCCCCTGTGACATATAATTTTTATTATTCAAAAAGTGAACTCCTATTCATTGACATATAATTTTTATTATTCAAAAAGTGAACTCCTAGTCATGTGAAAAAAGCCGAAAAGGCTATTAACTTGGTCTAAACAGGCTTCCAAAACATAACATCCATGAAACAAAAATAAGAGAACGAAAGTACAGTTGAAGTACTAAGGAAGAAATCACAAAAAATTGTTAAAAAATAATAATATAAATTAATATGAAAAATAGCAAATAAAGTTTCACAACTGCCATGTATATTCTAATTTTAATTTTGATAAGTTGGGATAAGCCTGGAATGGCACTAGTCATGAATTTATGATTTTTCTGCCCCAAGGCTATATTCTTCGGCTCTATTTTATTTATTATTATTTCCCTGTTTATTATTATTATTTAGGATAATAATAAATCCAAATAAAATTATATCTATATCAATCTTTATATAAATACTGTACAGATAAAATACATATTTATGTTTTATATCAAATTGATAAAAATATAAAAATTAATATAATAAAAAAAAATCATAATGTATATACACAGGAATCCCTTGATTAGTGTGGGTTTGAATAATGCATTTTTGATTAGTGCGCTAAAAAAATTTGAGACTATCCCTTGATATATGCAGTGCCAGATTTGATTAGTGCACTTAAACAAGTGCGATTATTTTTTTTTCAAACTCTCTGAAGTGTTAGCAACTGAATCTTGGGGATTGTAGTCTATATGATTAGAGCACTGCAATAAATTTTATTTATTTATTTTTAATTCTGTTAATATTATGACTTTCGTCATGTGATTGTTATATTTTAAATTCGTTCGTAATTTTATTTATTAATAAATTTAGCATGAATGGCAACTACCTAATAATAGCTATTACAATATTATATAGCCACCTTGCCTTCAGTTCCTCTCCAGTACTTGATGTCTAAAGACATGCAATTATTTTTTACAAAATTTATGTAATATTGTAAAAAATAAATTTTTTTGTGAAAAATAAATTTTAATTCTTACTATAAATCTTTAAATACCTATACATATTCCTTGATGATTTAAAGAACATGTAATGCAATGTAGATATGTTTCGACAGAGGGGAAAAAATACATGTTTATAATTTTGACATTTTCCAGGATTCATTATAATTATTCCCACTGGTGTTTTAGTTTGATTAGTGCAGTTTTGATATATGTTGTGTATTGCAAGGATTTATTAACTGCACTAATCAAGGGATTCCTGTATAAACATCATACATATGCATATTATGCATATGCTATTTGGAACATAAAAGAAAATTTACATTTAAACTAGTCTGCACATTAATTATAAAAAAATTTAATCAAATAACAATGGTAAAGGTGTGTTAATTTACTAAATAATTTTGCATCGTACTTTGGTTTCAGCAAATGTTTTAATATCATCAAAAGAAATAGTAATTACAGTGTCATTTTCTATTGTCAAAATGGCTAGATTATTTAATCTGTCACTAGATATTGTTGATGTGAATTAACTTTTTATCTGTTGAAGGCAAGAAAATGATCATTCTGACATACAGTTTATAATGGCAGTACTTTTGAATATTCTTAATGCAATATCAACGTTCAGATATATATCTGCAAAATTGTTTTTTCTTATCCAATTATATAAATTACTTATAGATAAATTTGTATTTTCTTCTTGAATTAGATATTCTTGTAAATGAATGCATTCATTAACAAACTTTTCTTTACATCTTCAATAAAATTTTTATAAAAATCCATGCCAGAAGTTTTTAATTTTTTGGTAGACAAATTTTTAAAATTATATAAAACCTTAAACTTATGATATACTAACTCATATGACAATCATTGTTTTTCTAACTTGCATAGCAAATGATCAACAATTAGAAAGAAAGTTTCAATTCGATACTTATCTTTACTATTCAAAATTTGGTAAACATGCCTTTCCTGTTTTACATCAGAAGAAAATTTTATTTGGTCTTTATTTTGGCACCCCTTTCAGATTTGCACCTGAAGCTAGTGCCTACCTCACCTCACCTTTGGACAGCCTGCCCCATAAACTTCACAGCCCTAGGCTTTAGCCTATTTAGCCTATGCGTAAATCCACCACTGAGTGGCACAGCTGTTTACTGATTAATGAATGATTGATAACTGGCATTAAAAAACTAATCATCACATAACATCTGTGAATTATTAGCTGTCTTTTAATTCTAAACTTTCTTGTAAAATAATTTACTTTTTCTATAAGGCATCAAACATTTTACAATAAATGTTTATAATTAATCATGTTTTTGTTTAATTTCATTCTATTATCGAACAATATAATAATGTTTAGATAAGAAAAATTACCAAATATTAATCTCTTCTATTTCCAGAATCTAGGAACATAGTTCTGATTTATAATATTAGGTCAATGGGAATTTTGGTTTCATTTAACATTATTTCAGTTAAAATCACAATTTTCAGGAATCTAACCAAGATATTAAACAAGAACCTACCATACACTGCTCACATTATACTCAATAGAATGATTTGATTATTCTCTAATATAATAATATAGCTGAAACTTGCTGATTATATTTATAGAATTGAAGAGTGTGGTCCATTTTTGTTAATTTTCAGGAGAAGCAAAATATGAATTGAGAAAATACTTCATATGCGAATGATTATCTACTACCAGATATCTGTTTCTAATTCATATACATGCACTTCTCAGTAGAATCTTGAAATCAATCGTCATTAGTTTTTAAATACACAATGACTAAATATAATGGTATTAATGGAAACTCGCTAAGTCCAAGGACTGCACAATGACTACATATACTGGTATTAATGGAAACTCGCTAAGTCCAAGGACTGAACGTTTTTTCAATTACACTCATTCTTCATTAGAAGAAAAACTAAATTTATTTTGATTTAAGTATTAAAATACAGTTGATTCTCGGTATTTGAGGATTCCCTATTCTTGTTTTAAACTATTCCCGAAAATTTATTTGTAACCACAAATTCGATTTTCACAGCACTTTCGCATTTATTCACGGATTATCACTGAGCGGCGAACTAACTCTATATTTCCCCTACACACAATGGTTCAGTAGTCGTGAAGAATTTACAGAATGTAACTATCATGAATAATAAGAATCGACTGTAGTGAAAAATAAATGTTTGAACTTCCCCATAAGTACAATGCACTCATGGAAGTTCAAACATTACTTTAATTACTTCATGGGAAAGTTCTGGGGCCTTCCCCACGAGTACATTATACTCATGGGAAAAACCCCAAAATATGTATTTAATCATTCCAAATTAGGAACTACTAAAATTCAGAAATATAACTTTCCTTTTAACAATAGATAAAATAGTCCCCAGAAATTTAAACTTTTAATGTTACAATTTCATTTCAAGTGCTTCTAACATGAAAATTAATAACCAATATAACAATTTTACCTTTAATAAAGATGACAAATATTCCTACAACAAATTTATTGCTAAAAAAAATAACAGTTTGTTTTTTTTACCACTCTGCTGGCAGGATTAGGAAAACCCTCTGCTCATGTGCCAAGGACTGAGCGAGTTTTCATCGTTACTGTTCTCTGGACTGAGCAAGTTTTCAAAAGCAAAGCAGGATTCAAGTGTCCCGTACATATCAATTGGCACGGTTTTGGGAACAAACCAGCCTTTAATAAGCTAGATGACGTCGATAAGAGTATGTATTTGCATCAAATAAAAAAATGACCAAAATGGACTGAATGCATTTTGGTATCACTCTCTTCAATTACAAAAGATAGATAGATAGAGAAAATGATAATTGGATTAATAGATATCATCAACTTTCACTTGCTTATAAATTTATTGAAACATACTATTAAAAAAGCAATTAAATCATTCTAATATTTATCATTTGCCTATTACAGAATTAATTAAAGTAAAATTTAAATTCTATATCAATTATTCTCAACAAGTGCTCTGCAGAACTTTAAAGATTTTTACAACTGTGGGAATCAACTAATTTCAATATTTGAAAGTGCTGCAATTAATAAATAAACGAAATTATAAATAATGATTGAAAAATACAGATAACATCTTACTAGCTAGACTGTCTAGCAATAATCAAATTTAATTTTTGATTTCTTTTCATAACATTTTGAAGATTATTGTATTATATGAACATTTATCTATCTGTTACTTGTATGAGGAAAAATTTATCAAATTTGTTAATATTTATATGCAAAAAAATATAACATTAAATATTTACCTAAAGCCATCCATACTGCAAATCTTACCCATGTTTCTACTGATAAATTCATTATTAGATATATATTAATAAATATACTTAATAATGGTGTAAATGGCATTCCTGGTACCTATCAGAAAAATTATATTTTAAAAACAAATTTAAAAATGTTTTACTAATTCAAATACATTTGATTTAAAATTAATAAATTTTACCTTAAAATTTGTTTTTTCTCGATTTATTGGCTGATGACAAAGTGCTACAATAGATATTATAAGTAATATTGATAAAAGACATATTCCTATTAGAAAACCTATATTTTTCTCTTGGAGTGATTTCATTGCAAAATTTAAAATAGCATCAATTCCAATCATTAGTAATACTGAAAATAAAAATTTTTGCTTGATCAATGAAATCTCTTTTAATGTCTTTAAATAATTATAAATAAAATTTTTATTAATAAGTAATATTACAGCATTTTGTTTTTCTTTATGAAGAAAATGGTCTTCAAATAAATATATCTTGCAACTACAGTACTAATATGCAACACATACAGTGAGATCACATTTATTAATAGGGTTATATACCTGAGACAAGTACACAATTTAATAGTTGCATAAATTGAGATAATTTTTTCCATAGTATGTTGCAAATTAGATTAAGATAAAATTAAATAAGTTTCCATAAAAAGCTTAGGAAAATTAATATCAAATATAAGAAACATAAAAATTCATAATTTTACAATTTTACTTGGCCATAATGCATTATAAGTTTGCTATTATGGAAATATATATTGTTTTATTATTGTTTTTGTTATATTTAATAAAAATTAAGAATATTTGAGTCAATAAGGTCTGTCAGATTGTTTTATTCTATTTATAAAAATCATAAGTGTTGAATTTTACTTATTCAATACATACCAATAAATTGCTATATTGTTAGTGTTTATATATGCTATATTATTTCAACTCAAATAATTTGAGTTTATTGTAAAGTTTGATTTGTACTTGACTTAAAAATTAGTATGTTTGCATATCTCTAATATAAATGTTTATATTAGGAAGTCTTCCCAACATATATGCATTGTGCTATCTATTAATACATCACTGATAACATTTAAAAATTTTTAACAAACAATTTGTTAGTACTGTACAAATCATTTGAGAGGCCACAATAAAAAGGAGTACTCATTATTGCATCAGTTACATTCCAGAACACCACTGTAAATGAATTGCATCTTTTTTCATTTGTTAACACACAAAAAAATCCTAAAATCAGATTTACATTATTAATTTTATTTACATTATTCATTAAGTGCACAATAGCACTAGGCTTAATAAACTTTGTCAGATGGCCACATTTTAATGCATTCACATATCAACTTGGAGAATCCAGGTTCAATTCCAGGTCTCACACCTTCAATGTGAAATTTTTTTTCTTTTATTTAAAGTATTTTTGGTTCTAAATGAAATTTAAAATTTTTCTTTTATTGTTGATTTTGTGTGTATAATGTTGGTATTATTCTGCTTTAGAAATATTTGGATGTGGATTTTCATAATAAGCAATGTATTAGTTAAGAATTTTGTCTATATTAATTGTTATTGAAAAGTCCTTTGTCAAGCTGTCACCTACAAATTTAACATATTCTAATTTGGGTTTCTAGTTTCTGTCAATCACCAAGAAAGTTTAAAATTGTATTATTATTAATGTGAATCTTAATGATGATAATACTTATAATTTTGGAATAAGTCACAAAATCCAAAAGAAAACTATAGAAAACTGATACAATATCCTCACTGTAAGAATATAATAATAGTCAACTTTACAATTATGTAACAATAAATGGTATCACCAAAGATAAAATATATAAAGCAAGATTTATGGGTTATCAAATATTTCAAGTTTTAATTCACAACCTTTCCCATGTGAAAAAATTATGTACAAAAAATGCTCAGAAAATACTGGCTAAGTTTCATTAATATCAAAATAATTCAAATTTCTTTCACAACTATTAGAAAAATTTATCAAATTTTTGTATAGTAGAATAAACATTAAAATTGAATTAATAATTTAATATAATATATTGTTATGATGCATAATTATATATTTGATAGATTATGAAAATGGTACAAATTGATATAGTTCCTAACTTCTGACTTTGCTATTATACATTAATGTTATTGAATCTTTTATAGTGTATCAAATATTTGTCATCTTTCAATATCTTATGCACAATGTTATTTTGGCAGATTCTGAATCTATTTTTCTTTTAACTTTTTCATTTGTTCACCTTATCTCTTGAAAGTTGCTACTTAATTCTCTTGGTTCCTTTCATCAATATTTTTTACTTTCTATATAAATCAAGATTTTAAGAAATTTTTTCATATATTTAAATTTAATTTTTTTATATTTTTATTATGTTAATTATCAAATAGAAAATCTTAAACTTTCAAGTCCCACTGCTGTTAAAATAACACAAATAATTCAACAAGCACTTTAAGCAGGAATAATAAATTTTATTAATAATAAATATAACGAGTCCTTGACTTATAATGACCTGTATTTATGGCAAAAATTCATACTTATATCAATCAACATCAATAATTTTGTAATAATGACAGCTGATTGATTGGATAGTTGAATAGTCATCAAAATGGAAATGTACTGTGCTTGCACCATGGAGTAGTCTGGTTTAATTGTGAATTCCATATCTCCACATTTTTCAAATAAAGTATAGGTTTGCTCCATTCAACCCTAATCTTTACTAGACTATCAATTTTACTATGGCTGTAGAAACTAGTGTTGGGCAGTGGAATGCTATACTGATCAGTCTTCAATAAGAAAAAAGCAGTGCATAATCCAATAGAAAAAATAATGGCCACACTAGTCTTCAATGCTTCTTTGCTAGATAATTTTGTTTCAATTCAAAAATGTTCCTAAAATGTCTACATACAAATCACATATAATAAAGTAATTCATTTATCAGGATCATATCTAAGGCCTTGCTCAGCATAAAGTTCAGATACCATTTCTTGGAAAATTTTTTTTGATAAGTCTAGCCCAAGCATTGATCCACCTACTATAAAATCTGTTGATTCTATTGTTGATCAGAAAGTGACATTAAAAAATAATTGCTTATATCTTCTAAAAACATGTAAGTTTGGACATATAAATATAACAAATATTTCACTTTTGTTTCTATCTTAATATTTTCTTTATTTTTATCTACATAAAAGTATTGATAAACACAAAATATATATTTTGCTTATTTATAGAACAAATAGCATTTTTCAACATTACTACATTATACTACTTTTTAAAAATACATGTTGAATATTCTGAATTTTGGAATATGGGAATCAAAATTCCATTTGTAATATTGTACCTATAGGAAATGATGTTCCAAGTTATAATGGATTTGAATTGCAACAAAAATTTTTGAACAATCACATAAGTTGGAGATCCCTGTATACAGTTACTAATAATATCAAAAAATAATGTTTTTGGTCTTCTGTGATTCTACTCATCTGCATCTCATTAGATGTGGCCTCAATAAATCTAACATAGAAGGCCTAAAACATTATCACCTGTCTATTATTAGTAAATATAATTACTAATAATAATTTTAGTAATTATACTTAAAGTGCTTATTGAATCATTTGTGTTATAAGTAAATAGATTTTTATCTGTTCCAAAATAAGCTAGAAAGAGTGAAGGTACACCTGACTTAAGTAAATCTGATTTTAAGAAATTCAACTTTATTTAAAAAAATATTTTGGATGTTAAAATTTTTTATGTAATCATTATAATTTAATATTCAGCATAATGTTTGTAATTTTAAAGTATAGTGCAACAATATAATAAGAGTGAATGACACTATTGTTAGTGAACTGTCATTAATAACATTAAAACTATTTTACAAATAATACTGTACTAACACTATTGTTAATAAAATTCTCATATTGCATTGTATATTGTACAAATGCAACTTGTTACAGTAGCTATTAATTATATATTTCTTGCCTTGCATGTAGTTTATAGATTTTTTTAAATAAAAAATTAGATCTACAATCAACTCTATGATTTATATCATTTCAAAACTAATATATTTCATAATTATATAGAGGATAAAAAAATATTTACCTATAATTAATATCAAATAGATTGATAGTGTACTTGAAACAATAGTCGGATCTGGTAATTTTGATAAATTAAATATCTGTTTTAAATAATTTTTCAATTTTAAATTTTCAAATACTAAACTGCAGCTATGTACTTCTGTTGTCATATTTGGATCAGATAATTCATCTTCAGAAGTTTCATTTTTCAACACAACTTTAAATGGTCTATATCTAAAAAAACATTACAAATTTTATTTATTAAAGTTAAAAAAACAAAAAAATATTAATCTATATTTAAAAATCAAATAAATTATGATCTTGTAAAATCAATGGTGAATAAATCACATATTAATGTCTCCAGACATTAATATGTGATTAAAATATTTCCAATTTATCATACACTAAAAATTCAGCCAATTTATCCATTTCTCAAATTTAGAGTTATTCAAACTTTATATAGATGAGTAATGGTTTTTTCAATATAATTTTTATAATCAAAAATATCAAAATAATTATAGATATATAGTATACCCTATATAACATGGATTCATATAATGTGACAGAAAAATTGTAGTAATGTTCATAAAATGCAGTTAAAATCCCACTATAAATACAGCAAATAAATTTGTCATTTTTACATTCTAATTAGAACTATCACATAAAATCTTTTTCCGATTTCATTTTATTTGTAAACCAAGAATTTTTATTAAGAAAACAGCAATAAATTTATTTATATAGTTATAAAATTACTAAAAATTTAATATAATTAATGAGATTGAAGTCTAAAGGATAATATAATTATTAAATATTAACTAACTATTAATTATTAAATATAATTATAAAACTAATGGCTCACAAAACTATTATAGTAAGAGGATATGCTATTTCTGTTTCATGTTTTATCAGTTTGATTTTTTCTATTAGTAATAGACAACTACTATGTAATGTTTGTATTTTTTTTTCATTTTTTATTACTTAATTCATGTATAACCTATGTGGTTTACATAATATAGATTCATATAATGCAGAAAGTTTGTCCCATTATATGGGGTTATTTATACATATTTTCAAATAACTACTTTTTATCTTTAAACAACAGTCTTACTGCAGTACAGTAAGAGCTGTTGTTGCTTGAACGTTCTGTTATGATTCTGTACATAAACTGTTAGAAGTTCAAAATATGTTTGAATATCTGGCCTGAAGATGGTATTGAATACCAAAAACATTAGCTATTAGATATTGAATAAAAAGTTTTAAGATTATCCTCATCTGCAGTAAGAACTGGGGTTAACTATATATGATTATATTATTGGGCTACAAAAAAATATAAAAAAAATTTACTCAAAAAGTTATTGCATCATTGTTTCATAAGTAATATATTCAACTATCCAGGCATTTTGTGAAAATATTGTAGTATTGGCAATGCAAATAACAAATATTTAATGCATCACTTAATACATCACAACTGGATATGCTTTAGTGAATTACACTTATGAGTCAAATGGCCTGTTGCTCCAAACAATATTGCAACAATTTGAAAAGTGGACTCAAATAAGTTAATTAGATTGGTTTGCAATCAGAAAAACAAAGAAATATGTCCTTAGTATTTACCTAATACTTGTCTAATATTTACTTGATTTATGGTTTTGTTGCAATAATTTGCATGTATAGTAAACTTCCATATAATGCACTCCCCTATATGGGAATTTGTATAACATGATACAAAAAAATTGTGACTAGTACTCATACAAGACTATAAACTGTTCGTATAATGCATAGGATAAATTTAACATCTGACATACTTTTTGACTTTTTGTTTAAAAATGCAGAATGCATACATTTACCTATTATTTACATATATACAGTAAAACCTGTCTAAGCTAGATACTGTACAAGCTGGAAACTTGCTCAATATGGAAAATATTTTTATTCCCAAACAACTTCCATAGAAATATCAAAGAAAATATCTATATAATGTGGAAACAAGGTATTTTAAAATTCTACTGGATAAAAAAACACCTGTTTAAGATGGAAAAATAATAATTTTTCTCTCAAATAAATTTTCATTTTAGAATTAAATATGAAACTATTCTGAAATTGAAAATTACTGTTAATTATAATAATTCAATTATAGTACTGCATATTATTTAATCAAACTGCCAAATATAGTACAAGTATAATAGAAAATTAATGCTACTGTATTTGAATAATCTTAGAAAATTCTTTTAATTTGAATCAAGCTTACAATCTGGGTTGAGTTGTGGAAGTCAAGATAAACTTTTGTAATTTTTGTAATTAAAGTGAAATTTTAAAATAAAACTTGTAATTCAGTCCATGTTTCCATGATTTTTCTAATACAGCATTATATGTCCAGTTTATTTGATTTTCAAAAATATCCTATGCATTTTTTTATGTAAAGAATAATGCAGTAATTTGATGTTAAATTTTATTTATATATTACTAAAATATGTACTATTGCAATAATAATATAGCATAAATGCATTGAATATTTTTTTTTTTTTTTTTTTTTTTTTTTTATTATATAATGTAAAAATTTTTAAAAATGTTATTTTATAATTTTAATATTATATAATTTTTTTTTTTTTTTTTTTTTATGTCAGAGTGAAATCTGTAAGCTGGAAAACTGTCTAAGGTGGAAAAATTTTCTTGTCCCTTGGGATTCCAGCTTAGACAGGTTTTACTATATATACACAATGAAGTTAATAGTTATAAAAGAATTCTGAGACAAGTTTAAATTTGCATAAAATCATCTGATAATGTATGTCATATACAAAAAATATACAGGTAGGCCTCAATTAGTGCGAGTTCAAATAATGCAATATTCGATTAGAGCGACTTATAAAAATGATGTTTTTCACTACACGACGCTCTTCCGATCTCAACTTATAAAATTGATACCGTTTTTCAGTTACGATATTCGATTAGTGCGACTTATAAAAATGATACCGTTTTTCACTTAGTGCGAGCAAATATTTGATTAATGCAAGTTGTAAGCATAGACCAGTCTTACTAACAAAGCTCCGCCTCCTTTTACGATCAGTTAGTGAGAGCAAATATTCAATTAATGCGAGTTGTAAGCATAGACCATCTTACTAACAAAGCTCCGCCTCCTTTTATGATGTCAATTAACAAATTATCTTACTAACAAAGGTCCGTCCCCTTTTATGATGTCAATTAACAAATTAAAGTTACTAACAAAGATCCATCCCCTTTTATGATGTCAATTAACAAATTAATGATAAATATTCGATTAATGCGAGTTGTAAGCATAGACCAGTCTTACTAACATAGGTCCGTCCCCTTTTATGATGTCAATTAACAAATTAATGTTAATTTTCGTTTAGTCCATCCCCTTTTATGATGTCAATTAACAAATTAATGTTAATTTTCGGTCTAATGCGAGTTGTAAGCATAGACCAGTTTTACTAACAAAGGTCCATTTTAATGCAAGTTGTAAGCATAGATCAGTCTTACTAACAAAGGTCCATCCCATTTTATAATGTCAATTAACAAATTACCGTTAATTTTCGGTTAGTAAAACTGGACGAGGAGCAGTCCAAGAATGGTACTAACAAAGTTCCGCTCCTTTTATGATGTCAATTAACAAATTACCGTTAATTTTCGGTTAGTAAGATTTATGATGTCAATTAACAAACTACCGTTAATTTTCGGTTAGTAAAACCATGATGTCAATTAACAAATTACCGTTAATTTTCGGTTAGTAAAACCAGATTGATGTCAATTAACAAATTACTGTTAATTTTCGGTTAGTAAAACCAAACAAGTGTCAATTAACAAATTACCGTTAATTTTCGGTTAGTAAAACCGGACGAAGAGTTGTAAACACAGATCAGTCTTACTAACAAAGCTCCTTTTATGATTCAATTAACAAATTACCGTTAATTTTCGGTTAGTAAAACCGGACGAGGAACAGTTGTAAACACAGATCAGTCTTACTAACAAAGCTCCTTTTATGATGGCGTTAACAAATTACCGTTAATTTTCGGTTAGTAAAACCGAATGAGGAGCATAACACAGATCAGTCTTACTAACAAAGCTCCTTTTATGATGTCAATTATAATTACCGTTAATTTTCGGTTAGTAAAACCGGACGAGGAGCAGTCCAAGACCAAGATCTACCGTTAATTTTCGGTTAGTAAAACCAGACGAGGAGCAGTCCAAGAATCCGTTAATTTTCGGTTAGTAAAACTGGACGAGGAGCAGTCCAAGAATGGTACTAACAAAGTTCCGCTCCTTTTATGATGTCAATTAACAAATTACCGTTAATTTTCGGTTAGTAAGACTTTTATGATGTCAATTAACAAATTACTGTTAATTTTCGGTTAGTAAACAGACAAGGAGCAGTCCAAGAACAGTCACTTGGCTTTGAAGGGGTGAACTGCCAAAAAGATAAATAGCTAACAGCAAAAAAGCCTAACATTACTATTATTCAGCTTTGTTATCATATATGTACAGTATAGTGCAGATTCTTCTCTTTTAAAAAGTATTGAAATGGATAAAAAGAAGAATACTTTTGATGATAAAACAGAAAAACAAAAAAAAGAAAAGGTTAGTGATTATGCTAGAGCAAAAAATGGATGTGATTGAGCGACATAAAAGTGGCACTCAATTTCCAATTTCAACTTGCTCTTTTGGTTTCGATTTGGCAGTTGGTTTGATGATAATATGAGACACAATTCCTGGTAAGTTATTATTTTAGATTATGAATAATGATGTAAAACACGAAAATAAATATCAGTACGTCAAAAAATCAGCACTACAAGCAAGTAATTTATACAGTTTTATTTCTGCAAAACGTTTTTGGACTCATTTTAGTATAAGTTATTTGCTTGTAGTGCTGATTTTTTGACACACTAAAAAAAAGAAAAAAGCTTTGGACTCATTTTAGTATAAGTTATTTGCTTGTAGTGCTGATTTTTTGACACACTAAAATTTAAAAGAAAAAAGAAAGGTGTGTTTAGTTAAAAGATGAAAATGAATATTTCTTAAACAGTTAGTGTTAAGTTAGTATTGTCGTTATTCATCATGAGGTTGGCTGATGGCTTAAACAATTAGTATTGTGGTTATTCATCATGAGGTTGGCTAAAATGGCAAATTTCTTGTACAGTCAGTATTATAGTTTTTCATCGTGAGGTTGGCTAATGGCCGGAAGTTAGTATTGTGGTTATTCATCGTGAGGTTGGCTAATGGCCGGAACCTTTTATTTCTTAAACAGTTAGTGTTAAGTTTATTGTGGTTATTCATTATGAAGTTAGCTAATGGCCGGAATCTCACAAAGCAAGAATAGTTACCATATTTTACATATAGTTAATACTTTGAATAGTGTGAGAAATTTGTGGAACCCATTATTCGCACTAATCAAGGCCTACCTGTACATTTGTTATATACATGTATAATATACAAAAAATAATCCCATGAATTTTTATGTTAATATAATACAGAATGTATCCCCCATGTTGTATGGGAGTCCACTATATTTCTAAATTCCAACAAACTTTTATGATGATTCAGTCATATTCCACTATTGGAAAATATATCTAACTTTCATAAATTCAACTTTTTATATAAAGTGCTCAAAATAATTTTTTTGAGATATAAAAAATAATCCCATATACCAGAGATGCCAAACTGGTGGTCTGCAGGCTGCATGCAGCCCTCAATGTGATGTTTTGTGGCCCTCAATGTTCTTAACTGAAAATGAGAATAAAATTTAAATGTGATGTTATGAGATAATAGGAAGTAACTGTTGCTTCATAGCTATGTTATATACTATGACGCACTAGTTTGATTTTAATGAAATGTAATTGCGTGTGTTACTTTGTTTTGATTCGCCTTGTCGAATGCATACATACAGATGAAAATGATTTTTCAGACTGGTGACACAAAAAGTGCTGTCCTACAAGGATTACATCATTTTGTGCAAAATTTCTTACAAAAAAAAAAACAAAACAAAGCCATAAATGAGAACCTGTATTTTTTTTGGATAGATATATATAATGATCAAATTCCAAACAATCCCTCTTTGAAGGGCATGTATAAAGGATGTACTAATGGGCTTGTTAAAGATTTATTTGTTGTGCTATTAACTTATTTAAAAAAATGTAAGTAGTTATGGTTATTTGAATTTATAAAATTTTAATAAAAGCTTGTTTTTATTAAAATTGTTTTTATTAAAGACTTTTAACACTTAATAGAAAATTAAAGCTTTATAGCAAGGAATAAAATTAAAAAATATTATGTGTAATTAAAAGCAATTATGTAGTAATTATATATATTTGTAATATATTCATTTGATTATACAATGTTTTTAATTATCCTATCTATACTTCTGAATCCCTACTTTAAAATGTAATTTTAAAAAAATTAAATGGTGATGTGGCCTGCGGCAATCTTACAGGCTCATTAAATGGCGCTTGAATTAAAATGAGTTTGACATGCCTGCCATATAAAATAAGTCCAATCTTACAGGCTCATTAAATGGCCCTTGAATTAAAATGAGTTTGACATGCCTGCCATATAAAATAAGTTGCAAATTTACATAAATAGAGCTTTATGGATAAATAAAATGTAATAATATTACAAGTGAAATAGTATATCAATGTAGTTCCCCTGGTGGTGAACTGATAGGAAAAAAAGCAGTTTTTTCTGTAAACCTGTGAGTTTTATATAAATTATATATATATTTCAGAAAATTTTACATTTTATTTGTAATGTTTCTGCTATATTTATAATTAACAAACAAGATGATAAAGAAAATATATTCATTAAAATAAAGAACCTTCCCATTCTGCAAATAATGAATAAGCTTTAACTCTCAATTGTCTTCTTATGAGTAATTTGGACATAAAAAAAATAGAATATTAATAATTATACATAAATTTTTAATTAAGGCAGCTGTCATTTATTAGTTAAAGATTAAGTTATTTTATTAATTTTGACTATTTTCTGAAGAAAAATTCTGTAATAAATTTAGAAAATACACAAAAATAGATAATTTTGCCATAAAAAGTGTATGTTAATCTATTATTCTCTCTCTCTCTTTATGGCAAGAAAAAATTAGTTTTTAACTAAAGAAAGAAGTAAAACCTTTATTAAAATATACATATGAAATATATAAACAGGCAATCTCTGACTTATGTAAGATTTTGTAGAATGATCCATTTGCATAAGTTAAAATATATGTATGCTGGAGTTAATATACAGTATTAAAATATTACCCTATTCTGTGTTACAAAGACTTAACATTAAAAATAATCATATTAAAAAATAAACACATAGTCATGTGATAAAGCAATCATTTCTCAGAAGAATTTAGTTTTTCAGAAGAGATCCAGATCTGGGTCCAGACTGTTAACTAAAACTATTCTAATAAGCCCATAAAACACATGTCCATATGATAAATGATGAAATGCTTGTATCTCTGTATTAGAGTTTTATCTACAACAATCAGTATATTTTTTTTCAGTTGGGGAATCTTTAAGTATAGAGATAACTATAAACTTTTTATACTAACCAAACCTCAAGGGAATTTAATCCAAATAATCCTAATTAATCAGAATCTTTAACGGAATTTTAATGATTTTGAATTAATTTAAAATTAGTTTAAATTAATTCAAAATCATTAAAATAACTAATTTTAACTAATTAGTTTAAATTAATTAGTTTAAATTAATTTAAACGAATTAATTTAAAATTAGTTCAAATTAATTCAAAAATCATTAAAATTCTGTTAAAGATTCAAGGGATTAAATATGGCAGATTAATTAGGTTTATTTGAATATAAGTATGTTAGATCTATATAATGTTAGGAATATATTTTTGAGAAGGAATACATAGGTAGTCAGGGACTACATATATATTCCTCACCCCAAAATACATATCTGTTAATAGATACAGTAAACCTTTGTCGAATGCAGGGGTTATATCATTAATACATTGTGTGCATGGTAAAATTGTGTTCCACAAAGTTAACTTTCTATGGAAAAAATATGTTAGGTAGAGTTCAAATTAAGAAAGTATGTATAATTTAAACAAGCCTGAATATTGTTGTAATTAAAAGGGGAAAATGAAACAAATGTTAATTGAAAGGATTTTTATCACTGCTTAATAAGTAGGTGCACAATACAATTATTTGTTTTTTAAAGCTGGTGATTTTTGCTTAGGATAATGACAAATGCAATTCTTTAAAAGTTTTGCAGTAAGGAGTGCAGAATTTTTCAATGCTTCTCATAAAGTGTTCTTATGCTTGATTCATTTACAGCTTGTTCTCTTGCAAGTGATGAAACATGTATATTATTTTTCAATTTATGTAAAATTTAAATTTTCTGAGATAATGTCAAAATTTTGTTGCTTTATCATCTTCATTCTTCCTCTCAGATGTCATATTAAATTTTTGAAATTAAAAGAAATACAAATGCAAAAGCAGAAGAGGATAAACACTGATAAATAAATTATTACAGTTCTGCTAACATGAGTAAAATGATCGCAACTCGACCTGGGTTACTCAGCTAGCAGGCTAGCAGATAAGCAGCTCACTAGCTGACAATATGGCCACATGGAAGCATTAGCAGTGGTCGCATTGAATCATTGTCATGAACATTAAAGTCAACCATGGGTCTTTTTAAAGTTTTCCTAAAAGATAAGATAGGCATATGCTATATCACTGAATTCAGAATGAAACGTTCTTTTCAAATATGGTCAAATTGACCCATAGTGCCCTTTAAAAAAGTGAAGTTTGTCTTCGATCTCAAAAACAAATAACGATATAAATTTGAAAAAATAGAGATAGTAGGACGTAAGTACACCTAACATCATGCCAAATTTCAAAGAATTCCAATAAACATTTTCAAAATATTTAGCTGTTTCCATACATTTTAGCCACCTTGTATATATATTGTATATATTTATCAATGTATATTTTAGAAAATAATGACGACTATTAAATGAATGAGTGAATCACATGGCTATTAAATGTATATTTTAATAGCCATGTGAGTAAGTGATACTCAGTAAAAAGCAATATTGGATGTTATTGTGATAATTATATAAATAAAACAACAATAAATAGTTGTGTATAAGCAGGGCTGGATTTACTAATAGGCCGACTAAGCCGCGTCCTAGGGTCCCGCAATTGTAGGGGGCCCAAAAATTATCAATCAGTTTTCAACTTTTATAAACTTTTAATAATATGGGTTTTTATTAAAGTGCTAGATAGAAAGTAAAATTTTAAAGGTTCGTTATAAGTTATAAGGAGCCTTTAAAATTAGATGTAGCTGATTTGAATTTTTAGGAGTCCCAAAGCTTTGCTTGTCCTAGGGCCCCTAAAAATGCAAATCCAGCTCTGCATATAAGCTTGAGAATTTTGAAGTAGCTTATCCTGAATCCTTTTTTTTGGAAGCTGAAGTGTTTCTATGTGCTCAGTCTGACTGAATATCCTGTAAGCTAGATAATTTAATATTGTTCTTAGACAACATTGTATAATTGAATTAATGACATATAAAATATGTCTATCTTTTTTCCTATAATAATGATTGAGAGAAAATAAGATGGAAATCTATTTTGAAGGGAAATAAAATTTTAAAGGCAGTGAAATGCCTTTAAAATGCTTTATTCCATTTCACTGCCTTAAATTTTTTTATTTTTTAATTAACTAATTTATTTTTACTGGTGACATTACTTCAGTTAACATTATTTCACTGTTATGTTAAACAAGGACTTACATATCATAAAAATGTATTTAAAATTATAACTATATTATTTGAATAAAAGAACAATGGACATTTTATAGAACTTCAATAGTCAAATCAGTTTTTCAGTCCTTAGCCTAAAAAGTAATAGGAGCAATCAATCATTCAGGGGGTAATAGTTTCATTTGATATTCAAAATTTCCTTGATTAATTGTTTATAGATAACTAATTGATGAGGCCAATTTAATAAATCTATGAGAAAAGAAGTATGATATGGGTATGGTTTGAAATTATTTTCTATTATAGTTAAAAAAAAAAAAATCATTTCTTCTTTGTCAATGATAGATAATGATGGAGTATTCATATTTTTTGTGACAAAATTATCTATTTTATCCTAACTTTGGATCAAATTGAGAAACTGAATTAACAAGTAAAATTATATTATTAGATGTATAAGAAAATTTAACAAATTATTTCCTCAGATATCAATATAATATATATACTTATATATAACAAAGGAGTTTTTCAAAAAAAAAAAATTTTTTTTTTTGAAGCAAGATTTATATAGGAGGGGAGTCAAAAAATGGAAAATTTTTAATTTAATTAAATTTTTAAGATTAAGATTCATCAACTCATTGGCATTGAATTCACATCACACCTTTGCACTAACCATGCAATCTGTCATATTTATTTCTAACAAAGAGCATCACTTTATTGATTCTTTTGATTTTTTTAAATACAGTCAGACCATCGAAATTCTCCGTATATCAAAGTTTTTTGTTAGTCCTGTGAAATTTTGGATCTCCATATATCGAACCTCTATATATCGAAATTCTCTGTATATCAACATTTTTTGTTAGTCCCGTGAAATTTCCATATATATCGAAAAAAATTTCTATATGTCGAAATTTTTAATTTCAGAGCGAGGGAAAAGGATACGGTAAGGAGTCTAGATTGGGTCTGGCTAGAAAAAGCCAACAAATAAACAAAATAAACAAAATGGATGTGTCGATTTATACTGTAGAGGAGGTTAGTGTAAAATTCTAGGACTTGTTTCGGTTTTGTATGTCACACATCAAGGAATGTTGGAACCAGTTACAGTCAACAGGTACAATAAATGACAAAATCTCACTTAATATTTAAACGTGGATGAAGATATTATTGTAGCAGAATATCTGACCATGATGGTCAGATATTCTGCTACAATCCTCCATCTGGAGATGATGACATTTTAAGTTCAATAAATGATAGTGAAAATCAATTGATAAAGAACAATAAGGCAGATGAAATAGAAGTTCTTAAACCTTCCAAAAAAAGAAATAATGGCTGCAGGCAGATGAAATAGAAGTTCCTAAACCTTCCAAAAAAGAAATAATGGTTGCATTTGAAACGATTTGCAAAGGTTTCAATTTGCAGAAAATGTGCCCGACAATATTTTTGAGTCGGTCAATAAATGAGAACATTTTTACAGATTGAAATTACTTCGGAAGGATTTTCGAAATTACTTTACATCTGATAATTAAATACAATATTCTAAATTATTCTAATTTATTTTGTTTAATAAATGCATGTTTTGTAAATTATTTTTCATTTATCTATTAGATTTGTCCATCTTATTTTTCATTTATCTATTACATGCAGTAGACTTTTAATACATTAATATACTGTATATATATTTTTAAACATTAAAAAAATTCATTTGTATATTTTTTCCTAAAACTTTTTTCAAATCATTTAAGTTGGAGTTTTACAAACCATTGCCACCATCAGAGGGAGTTAATGTTATTGTGCACTTAATAATGTCTTTAGAATTTTATATGCATTAGCAAAGGAAAAATTCATTTTAGTGGTGATCTGGAGCTTAACTGCCACAATAATGAGGTATGCCTGTACAGTTATATATTTTCCTTCTAAATTAATGATAGCATTTTATACCTACAACTTTTTTAAATCAATATAATTAAATTTTCAGTAAATTAAAATAATTTTAAAATATTAATGTATGTTTAATTATTCAAAACATGCAAAGAATGTTTTACTTGGTATCCAGTTAACGTATTGCTGCCCAGCTCTTTTAAAACTGCATTCATCAAATTTCTTATGTAATTTTCAAATTATTCTTACATGCAGTGCTATTATTGTTTGTTATAGTTTAATGCAAGTTTCATTCTCTAGTATCAAAAATTTGATTTTCTATAATTTTTTTGTAAACAATAGTAAATGATACATTTTAAAATGCATAAAATCTTCACAATAATCTGCATCTAATAAATATTGATTTGCTTACTATATAGGATTTATTACATTTATAGTAAAATATGATTACTTGATTATTATAAAATTTTTTAAATATTAGGGAATCCTTCAGTTTTTGCTCATAATGGTAACTGCAGCTATCAGCTTTTTTGTTAAATATAGTATAAGATTCATTTCTGTTCTATAAATTTTTTTGATTTTTAAGAATAAAATCTAAAAAGTAACTAGACTAATATATGTAAAACAGACAGACA